>QVOB01008805.1:0-23811 GCA_014839585.1 Pseudomyrmex concolor | reverse complement strand
GTCGATTAGAGAAGCGTCTTTTTTCCCCGCAAAGCAAGGAGGAGAGACACAAAGAGGCGATCGTGTGTTAGACACGAGGGTAAAGAGCCCGCGGTCGATTATCGTTCATCTCGTCGAACGGTTATCGCATCTTCTTCCAGTGGGGAAAGCAAGCGATGGGAACGAAGGGAAAAACGGGAATTCATCGCGTATTTATCTTTCGTCGGGATACCGCGCGCGCACAAAAGAGACACGCGCGTACATATACACTTACGTAACTCGTGTACGTGCTCTCGCGAATATCACGCTTCGTTTAAATAGCTGAATGCTTTATTTGCAATAAATAAACGCTGGTACACTATTGTCATTATCAAGCGCTGCCAAGTGCAAAAGTCATATTCCCGGTATTATTAGCGTCATTAACACGCACATACTCGGATTACGAATTTATATTCGTGCGGAGACAGAGAGAATGAGAGAGATCTCTCGTCGATGTAATTTATGCAAATTAGAAATGTGTTGTTGTGTACTTTAAATCGCGTTTGAATATCTGCGGCTAAAAGAAAACGTAACGTTCTTGCGGTTAACTGTAGTTCGTACATGCGTCAGAAATGCATATTTATTTATAAATGTCAAACACGAGGAACGTATATGCAATTTACATGAAATCGCACATGAATTTTAATTCACTTTTAAGCATATACGCGCGTATAAAAATTTGCAGCGACATGGAGAGGCGGCCGGCTTGATAAAACGTCGTCACGCGGTTAGTATCGACGGTAGGAAATTGCGTTTCGCATCGAGTCCGTCTCGCGCTTTTTCTTCGCTACGTCTTACTGAAAAACTTTTTGACGAACGAGTCGCGCTAATGACGACGACGTGATGTGCTAATTGCGAGGTGCTAATTGGCGCTTGAATTATCGCGACGCTCGCTCGAGATAGTGAAATATTGCGTTCGTACGTGTGTGCGAGACTCTTGACTTATATATCGTATCACTTCTTAAGTTTTTTTTTTCTTTAAATTCGTTGTTTTTTTTTTTTTTTTTTTTTTTTTTTTTATTGCCATTAAATTCGCGTGAAAAGAAAGATAACGATGTAAAATTATCCGGTGGTTAAACGCGCACAAATTTCCGCACGAGGACGGTTTCGCCTTTGTCTCGAACAATTGCTAAAGTCCGCAGAATTTCCGCCCGCAATTAACGTGCGTATCGTGCGTTTTGCTGCGAAAGACATTCTTTTTCGTCTTTCGCCTCGTTTTTCTCTCCTCGTCCTCGCATACCTTCGTCGCTCTGCTCGGCGTTTCGTTCACAAATCTTATCGGCTCTTCTCTCCGCTGGCAGATGTACGACCGAAGTCACTTTAGTCGCGTGCGAGCTGACGCGTCGCACTAAAAAGACAATGTAGTCGAAGAAACATCGTCGAAGGGGAACGAATTAAACATGTGTGTTAGCGCTCGAAGAAGAATCTGTTGAAACTGTGACGAGAGACATGACGGTGGTGCGGAGTGCGTTGGCACTATTTGCGCTCGTTAATCAACTCAATTGAATAACGTATTAATACTTCGGGGTCATCGCGAGGGCTAATCGCAATGTCCACGCCGGACACGATGGACACCATCGACGAGGCGGAACAAGCGTGGCGTGAGTAAAATTATATTTAAGCTCTTTCTTCTCAGATGCCCCGCGCACAAACGCCGATAAAAATTGCGGCGAATACAAATTTTGTAAAAAAATAATTAACAAACTTTTTGAGAATTTACGAAAAGGAATTGAGAGAGAAGTTTTATTTCATGCAAAGTCGCGAATAAAAATTGCGGCGGATCAATTTTATAAAAAAAAAAACAAAATTAGCAAACCTTTTCAAGGAGAAAATTTATGAAAAGGAATCGAAAGAAGTTTCTATTTTCTCTTTAATTTCACCGGTGGTTTTTTCGATATTCCCGCGATCGCGCGATTTGCATTCACCGTGCAACGGTGATTAATTGCCGATGTGCATTGCATTAGAAGAGCGCGAATACGTAAGTAGGAGCACACGTGTAGCGATGATTTATCGGAACGTGACTTAGAGAGAGAGAGAGAGACGCTGATTTTTTGTTTAATATATTCCATGAATTGTAAATCGCCGCGATGCGACACGGTAAATTGTACGGCGGGCGGCGGCGCTTTTTTTCCTGTTACTCGGACTGCGCTCGCTGTGTGTATGAAGTAAAGTACGGCAGATCGGTCCTCCAGATAGAAATGCAAAATTAAACGCTTAACACACGCATGCACAATTCATGAGGGATTTAAACCACGTGACTCCGGCGGCGGCGAGGGGTATCGCCGCTGCGGAGATCAATTTTTATCTTGACCGCGTGCGAAATCATCGCGCGACCCAGTTCGTTCGTTTCAATTTTTGATTAAAAAGCGGTTCGAAACAAGCGGACACAATTTTTTCGACACGCCAGAAATAAGCGAAATATATCGCGTGCTTCTTCGCTACGCCAATTAAATTGTGTACATCATCGTATTATTAAGACTTTATCTTACGTGCGCGATATGATGAATTATGTTACGCGCGATGAGTTGCCGAGCTTGATCGGGAAGATAATTTCAATCTCGCATTTATCTCTGTGCTGTATTATAAAAATAATAACAAAGAACACTTAGCGATGACAAGAGAAAATTGTATTTGCTCCGTTCATGGCAATATTGTTGTATCTCTTAGCTCTCAATATTTTTTTTTTTTTTATTGCAAAGTAACTTGTGAAATACAAAAGTAAATTCCGAAAACACATTCGTGAAAACGTCAGGGAGAGATTAAGAGGATCAGGGGTTGATAGAGAGATAAACTCCTTCCCCGGGGATAAATCCCATTGTCAGAAGCAAATTGCAATGTCGTCGCAACTCCGTGTGACGGTGAATTTCCTCTTACAGATGAGATGCTGGAGTGCGAGACGGGATCGCTTTTGGGCAGAGTAGCGGACCTCGAAAGGCAATCTTTAGCGCAGAGGGACGAGATAGTTTGTCTTCGCGCTACTCTGGCGGACGCGCTACGACGTATCGCCCAGCTCGAAGGAAGGGACAAACGGGAGGACGAGAGAAACGAAAGGAGAAGCGAGAGATTGGTGTCCTCGCCTTTAAGAAACGGCCATGTACCTCTCAGGAGTAAGTTGGACGTTCGCCGAAGCTGCGCGACATCGATTATGGAAGCCCGGGAACGGCCCGATGCTACGACGCCTTAATCCTTTGTCATTCGGATATGATGCTTTTCTCAATATAAAAAAAAAAAAAAACACCTATTTTTCGTATCGTCTTCGATATTTTTTGTCTAGAGATTTTCTTAAAAATTATTCAGTGGATCAATATTTATTTACTCAGAGATAAATATTGAATAAATATTTATTGAATAAATATTTATTTATTGGAAATTTCTTATTTGGAAATTTGTTTCGTTTGTCTGTTTCCCGCGGGCAAGTAATTTAGAGAAGCAATTATTTCTTCGAAATCTTATCTTCGCGTTAATGAATATAAATTAACGATCCGTGTTGGTCCGAAAAGTCACTCAAGTTCCCGACGATCGGCGTTTCGCGATAATCGTAGATCGATAATAGATATACGATCAAGATTGCATTCGCGATAAGTAAAAGGAAAGTCGATTCGACTAAGTACTATCGCGTAACCAGGCCGCGTTCACTTCATTTCTCGCGATAATAGCCGAACGAAAATATTTCAATTGTTCTCTATCATCGCATTACGTTGCGATATTGCGAGCTGTAAACTCCATAACAAATCGTATAAAAAAAATAGTAATTGAGAATAATAAGCTATTTATTATTACGATAATTCAATTAATTATTTCTCTTTCTCTTTTCTCTCGCACAGCCACCTTGGTGTACATGTCGAAGCTATGCCATTTCATCCGCACGTGTGTAATATCGTGTATCGCGTTCTCGAGATGCGAATACGAGGGCGCGATGTTCGCGGATTAAATACCGCGATCACGACGCGTGCAACTCAAGTCAGGCGTGTATTTCCGGCGAGAATTTATCCTTGCTCGAGGGTAAAGCGAAGCTCGGGCAGCAGCGAGAACGGATGTTTTGTTGTACCTGTTGGCACGCGACGGCTTTTAAGGTCACGTTCGGTTTCGGCCAATCGAAGAAACTCACTCACGAAACGTGAATGGATTCGCAATTGTTCTTCGTGCGGACCTTGGGAAAAGGCAAGGTGTTCGCGATTATTCGAACGGTTTCGTCGAATTCGCTCTTGACGTCGAGGAGATAGAGAGAAAGAGAATAAACGTGCGATATTGAACATTCATACGTTCTTCAATTATTTTAACGTTTGCATTTTTGCGAACTTTGAGTGTTGCTGAACTTAAACCGGAGAGAGAAACGTGATTATGAGAGAAAAACAGAGAAATTCGATTTCTTACACACATGTTCATTAATTCTCTCGCGCAATCAAGATCTGCGCGAAACGTGAACATGTTTTCTAATTATTCCTCCGCTTTACATTCTCTCGCGATCGGAAAGCATACGCGCAAATATCTCCGACCTCTTCGACGAGACGGGATGATCTGCAGGAAATGAAACGAGAATCGCTGACATGCATAAATTATCGCGTCGGCAGCGCTCGCAGCGCTCGATGCAATTGATGATGGACGCGGGAAGACTGCAATATACGCGGAAGACGTTCGCACACGGAACGAATATCGCGCGTATACACGCACACCGTTAACTCGCATCGCTATTGAAATCGATCGCACGTCGTTTGACTTTTCATTGAACTGTACGTACAAGCGAAGAAACAAAACTGATGCGGAATACGTTTTTTTTTTTTTTTTTTTATTTCGATGTTCGGATCGTCCGGATGAGAGAAAATTGTGTTTTCAGGTAGTCAAAACTCAGTGTCACAGAAGGACTTGAGACTGCGCCAGACCGGAGGTCTCAGAAACTCCTCGTCCTCGGGATCGTCGCAGGACGTGCGCGACGCGACGGCCAGTCCGAGACGTCCTGTCAGCTACATTCATCCCTCTCAACTCCCGCAGAGGTGAGAGTCCCTCCAAAACCTGACTCTTCGGAGTTTGCGTTTTGTCATAACAAAAATACAGACTTACAGTCGAGTAAATATTCAATTAGCACATAAAATTACATCTAATTAACACAAAATATCTAATTATTACTAATATATTAGTCAGCTGTGATTTTCTTTGCGGCTTTTTTCTACTTCTAGGAATTTCTTTAACGAGTTCGCATTTACTTCGTTTATTTACATTAGTTTGCGTTCCTTTAGGAGATCCGTCCATTATCAGTCAACGGGCTCTCTGCATTCGGATAGTCCTAGTAGTAGTAGCGTTTCTCCGGTGCCATCGCCAAGCCCCAGGGCAACTCCGCTACCTGTCGCCAGGTGAGCAGCGAATTAATAAATTACGCTTCGCGCGAATCACGTTTCCGATTTAGGATAAATTGTTGTAAACACCTCGCACCAGCGTCGTCGACCGGAAAGGAAGAGAGAGAGAGAGTGTGCGGACTAGAGAAATTCCGAATTTCAAGCGGCGATTTCTCGCGCATCGCCGATGTGTAAAATTCCAACATCTAACGATGTTTTCTTGCTCGTTTGGCATATTATTAATTTTGTGTGTGTGTTGCATATAATGATCGTATACAATAATAAGTAATTCCTGTATCATGCGCACGTATGTTGTTCGTATTTAGAGCCACGCTAATGAAAACGCTCGCTGTTAATTAGTAGCAATATATATATATATATATATATATGTATATATGTCTATCTCTTTTTTTTCTTCGATGTTGTGTTGCTAGCGTGATTATTTGCGATGTTGCGCGATGATCATGGATCGGCGCGCGCATGGCGCACCTGTGTCACGAGATATTACGTTCGATGTCTCTAGATCGCCCACCGCGAGATCGAACGGGCCGCCGCAAAGCAGCCTGCGAAGAGCGAAGCGATGGTCGTCCACCGGCGATTTTACGCACTCCCCGCAGAACCAGGGAAGTAATTCTCAGCTCTTTTTTTTTTTTTTTTTTTTTTTTTTTGCCTGCCACTTCTTGTTGATTTTTGTTCACATTTCACACACATGCACCTATACACACACACACACAGAGAGAGAGATACGTATTCTACACACACGAGTGTTTTCTCACCGCGCCAATTTCTTCGCTTCCTCATTTCGAGCGATCGGCCGCGTTCATTCGCCGATTTTCACGTTGGTCAATCATCCAATTGGCGAGTAATTCCACTAGAGAAACGATCGAAATTGTCCTCATTCTCTTTTGAAATTACGCTTAAAACGCGTCGAACCGGCGTTAAAAACCTGAGAACGCTCGCCGATATCGCGCTCGATCTTTTTTTTTTTCTGCCCTTCTTTTCTTTCGTTCTAATTTTATTTTGTGTTTCCGCACCGCATGGTTTTCGTTTGCATTTTCGTTCGTTATAGATTGTCCGCGTCCACCAAGTCGCTGTTCAACCTGTTCAAGCCACCGGTGATGAACAACGTCAAGCACGGGTAAATAAAGCAAGCAAGTTTATTCATAGATTAGATTAACTTTGTGTTTTAATTCTTTTTCTGGCTTTTCTCGCACTCTCTTCAGACCTAACTTGTCCGCGCGGAATCGCACGTGTGCACGTCCCGCTGCGCGTTTGCACGTGTGCACGCGCGCGCGCCACGAGCCTTTACAGGAAGCAATTTCGTTTCCCTCCGCAGGTGAGCGCGGTAAAGAGACCCGCTGAAAACGGGACGTTAAACGCACGTGTAATATTTCTTGCGGTTTATCGCCGTGATATATCTGTCGTGTCACACGATCTGCGCGCGCGATACGCGATCGGAGGCGGTTAAATCCACGATCGTCTCGCCGATCGTGAAAGTGAATCGCGGTTCGCCACGATAAAACGAGCAACCGAGCTGGAAGTTTCGCGGAAACGAAGGTAATAAATAACTTCGCAAATTTTTAAGAACGCTGAGGATATTACAATATTTAATTTCCTCCCGTCGAGACAGCGATTGATTGACGCTTGTCGATTTTGCAATTCTGAGAAAAAGTGCTTGTGTATTTTTCTCGGGACGGAGTTTAGAAATTATTGTTTCTTGATTGGAAGATTAATATTTTTTATACAACAAATTAAAAACGCTCGTTAAAAAAATTGCGTTTGGCAAAACAAAAACTCGCAAACTTCGCGCGTTTTATTTCCTCGCTGTTAAAATATTAATATCCCGGCAACGCTGGTATCTGCAAAAGTTCCACAACTCACATCAAGTTCGCTTTCGCACCAACGCTAATTTTCAACGCTTTCTGTACATATCGTCGATTGTGTGGTTTCAACACAAAAGCCTATTAAACGGGTTAGTTATCGTGCGTCACGGCGTTTTCACACAGCACGTATTATCACCGCACTCTGGCATGAGCCGTTAATTATCGTGATACGCGTTACTTTCGACCTTCGACCTGCGAAGCATGCAAATGCCGACGCGGCGCCAATGCGCGTAGCGTGTTCTCGCAGCCGACAACAACTTGGCAAAAATTCAACTCAAACAGGCGTGCATCCCTCCGATGCGATTTTTTTTTTTTTTTTTTTTTTTTTTTTTTTAATTTAAATGTCACGGAATTATATTGCGCCGCAATTAGATTCGAAGTCGTTTGTTTCGATTGATCTCACGTTAGAAATATCCAATTTCGCTATTTTGTGAACGAAATTTACAAAAGTAAACGCGCGAGTTTACGAGTTCTTAATATTTGTGTTATTTATGCAGTTTTTAATATATTATATACACGATCGTGGACGACTTTCAGAGTCGCGGCGTTTCATTTTTTATTTTTTGCCGACGTTTCCTGTGTGCTCGCGACGCCGTGACCGTCGTGCGCACCAGGAAACGCGGCACGCACGGTTGTGCAACAGCAGGAATCGCGATTCACTTTCTTCGGTAACGCAATCGCGCGCTTCGCACTGGGACGTTAAATGAGCCGTTAACCACGTGGTCTGTCCGTCTTTTTTCGCACCTGTTGCCTTCCCGCGTCATAACAAATCGTCAAAAATGCATTCGGAAGTGTTTGCTAACCGTGCGCTCGTTGTGATATCGCGAGGCGAACACGAGAGAGACGAGCTTCATTTGAATTTATCGATTTGATGGAATGTGTTCCGTGAAAATGCGCGAACAAACCGATTTGTTTTTAACGAGATGTGGGAAAGACTTGATGAAATGTTTTTTGTCGCGTCGTTACGAATATTAATCAATCGATTTTGATTAGATGTAATAAGTGTGAAAAGCTTCCGAGTCTTACTGTGAGAAACAGGATTTTGATCAAGGTTTTTTTACTTTTCCGCTCCAATTTTTTATTAAATTGATTCGCTTTGCGATTCGCGTTGCATGACGTCTCTGTTTCTCGAGTGGCGCTTCTCTCTTGGCGCTATAAAAATATACAAAAAAAGAAAATAATAAATAAGTAATAAGAGATTCAAGATTACACGCTGTCGTTGACATAACATAAATTTCGAAATTAACGAAATTAAATTTGTTCATTAAGGGGTGTACATTTTATTACACAAGAGGTGGCACAATTATAAAATTTAAAAATATCACTCGACGATTAATTTCACGACTTTACGAGGCGACTCTCCTCGCTCCCAATATCGTGAAACGAATCCAGAAACCTTGATCAGCAACCTGAGACAAGTAGATATCGCAATATATTTGTAGGAATCGAAAAAAATATATATACATTTCTGTTGAAACATGTTCTCGAATATTTATAACGGCTGAAAATCTCACAACGTAAGATCTTGTTGCGCGATCTCATGTGAAATTTTTTTCTTTTCCCCTGCTTGATGTATTGATTGTTGACGAGTCGAATTCAAACAACGAAACAACAATCAACGATCAAAGATGTTGAAAAGCAACCGTCGATATGAGAGAAGACGCCCGAAAAAATTACGCGCTCCGAAACGGACTGATTATCGCTGACAGTCATTAACAGTATAGGCTTTTTTTATATTTAATTAACTAAGCTGAGAATATTTCGACAAATAATTTCTTTTTTGTTGAAATAAACAATTCCGACTCTAAGAGGATTCTACGTAAGAGAAAAGAATATAAAATGACGTAACCGAGCGCGCCATGCAACACGCTTCGCGGAGTAATAAAGCCAAACTCATTTGCCGGCGTGAGTCACTCGTCGCGTTTACCGGACCTCATCGACACTGAAAGTCTGTGAATTCTCTTCGTCAGTGTAGCGCGAGCGACGCGATCAGAAAGTGCGTCAAGCAAAGTCGTGAAACGGACATCGCGAAACTCACCTGTGGGAATTCGCGCACGGAGCGCGGAAAAAAAAAACTAGCCGCTCCTCTTTGTCGATTTTCAACGACACACGTGAGAAGAACTTCAGTTCTTCGTGCGGAAGAATCTGATTAGCACGCGAGTGTGTGTCTCGATGTGAAGCTAGCTTTCTATTGTAGAGAATTTTTTCGGAATCTTTGAAACACAAAAAGCAGTAAGTCCAGTAAGTTTTTACTTAAATTAAAAATTTATTAAAATTGAAATCTCGCATTATATAAACATAATTTAAAATTAATTAATTAACAAGAATTCTATGATCTTCCGTTTGAAACAAAAAAATAAGTAAAGTAAATGTGACGTGCGTACCTCTGGGACATAAGTTACGCGATTGAAGTGATGATACAGTAAGAAGGTCCCGAGGTAATGATAAAAATCAGACTGTAAAGCGAGCGATTTCTTTTCGCAGCACCAGAGATATGCAGTACAACGAAGAGGAAGGCACCGTCCGCATGTATCTGCGCGGCCGGCCGGTTCTTTTGTACGTACCGACGCCGATGCTGGAGTCCTATGATCTTCACAAGGTTAGCACACCGCCCCAGAGCAAATTGAAGCTCGACTGGGTCTACGGATACCGGGGCCGGGACTGCCGTAGTAATTTACACCTGCTGCCGACCGGCGAGATAGTGTATTTCGTCGCGGCGGTCGTTGTTCTGTACAACATGGAGGAGCATAGCCAGAGGCATTACCTGGGTCACACGGACGATGTCAAGTGGTGAGTGAAAACTTGTATTGGAACACAGCATTTCTCGAATAGCAATTTATATTGTCGCGCGCAAACATTTTGCAGTCTATTTCATCTATATATAAGAAAAAAAGCAAAAACTCTTCCGCGATTAAATTGTCGCGCCGGTTTTTCAAATCGACGACTTATCGAGGAAAAAATTATATTTTGCAATTCACGAAATTCTTTTCATATTTAATTGCTTTTAAAGTTTTTTTTAATTGTAAAATTATGAGCAATCGCAACGTGGCACGTTCCTTCTTGTTGCAGCATAGCGATTCATCCCAACAAATTGGTTGTCGCAACGGGACAAGTTTGCGGAACGGATCGTCGAGACGCTATGGTAAAAAAAAAAAAGAATTGGAAACTTATCAATTATATATAATATATTCGAATTAAAAACGCAACTGATCAACTTTCGTTCAATTGCGAAATTTGTTTTGATTTCAGCCGCACATCCGGATATGGAATTCCGTGAGTCTGACGACTCTCAGCGTGATCGGCAACGGCGAATTCGACGGCTCGATTTGCTGCCTGTCGTTCTCCAAGGCCGATGGCGGAAACTATTTGTGCGCGATTGACGAGACGTCGGATCACAATATATCGATTTGGGACTGGCAGAAGAGCGATCGCGGCAGCAAAGTGACCGAAACAAAGGTAATACGCGATCGGGAGAATTTTCGCGACACACCGTGAATTCGTCGACACTTACATCCTGCCTCGTCCGCACCGGAAACGAGCCATTTAACGGCCGATGAAACTCCGCTGATTACAGTGTTCCGTCGACACGGTGGTTTGCGCCGAGTGGCATCCGCTGGAACGGAACCAGATCGTCTCCTGCGGAAAAGGACACGTATCCTTCTGGTCCCTGGACAATGGCGGTATGTTGTACAAGCGTATGGGCATCTTCGAGAGCAGAGACAAGCCCAGGTACGTCACATGCGTCGCGTTCAATCAAAACGGCGACGTTCTAACCGGCGACAGCAACGGCACCGTCATCGTTTGGGCACGAGGTACAATCTCTTTTATCTAATTAGATAATCCGAATTCTCCTTTTACTTTTTTATAGTTTGCTTTTTTATAAATATATTTTTTTTTAATTTATCGTTTTGCGTTTTTATTTTTTTAGGCACTAACACGATCGCGAGAGTGGTGAGAAATCTTCACGAGGGTTCGATTTTCTCCATATGTGTTCTCAAGAACGGCAATATCATCACCGGAGGCGGCAAAGACGGCAGAATTGTGTACTTTGACTCGTCGTTGAATCTAGCTGGATCCGAAGCTCAGGCAAGTCGGGCGAACAAAAATCAGTCCTTTAAAGAGAAATGTACATTCGCGCAATTTTTCAACTCAGAATTTTGTAAGGAAGTGAAAAAAAAAGAGTTTTTTATTTTTAATAGATCGAAGATCATTTCGGAGGAATCAGAACGCTGTCGGAAGGAAGAGGCAGTCAGCTGTTAGTCGGCACTACGAGAAACTGCATTCTAGTTGGCGACATGGAGATGGGCTTCAATCCGGCCATGTTGGGCCACGCCGAGGAAGTTTGGGGACTCGCGGCTCATCCAACTTTGCCGCAATTCGCGACCGCAGGACACGACAGGTTGTTGCAGATGTGGGACAGTCTGAGCCACACTGTGGTCTGGAGCAAAGACATCGGGGTATGTAGTTTATAATCTCTCGGAAGGAAGAAAATATGTAAGCACGTCCGAGAAATTGACAAAATAAAATAAGTAGGATAAATAAATTAACTTGCGTGTAATTTTCTCTCGCGTGTTTTTCAGGAACAAGCGCAAAGCATTGCGTTTTCACCGGACGGCAGTATCATAGTCGTCGGTTGCGTGTCCGGGAAATGGTTGGCGATTGATAGCGAAACGCGAGAATTGTACACGCATCACAGCGATGGTTCCGAACCTATTCAGGTACGTTTAGAATTTATTCTATATATTTAAAAAAATGCATTGATATTAATTTCTCTTAAAAATTGTAATTTTTCACCAACAGAATAATACTCTGTTCTTTTTAGGTGGTTCAATTTTCTCCCGATGGTTCTTTGCTCGCACTTGGATCCAGAGATAATTATATTTATATTTATCAAGTGAACGACGATGCGACCAAGTACAGCCGAGTTGGAAGATGCATGGTAAGTTTTGTAAAAATTAACAAACAGCCGCTGCGCGAGATTATTCGTATTTCATTTCAGCATCAGTTGTGGAATTCATAGACCAATTTTAAGTTTAAATCTTTTTGTGCCTCTACTTAGTGTAACAAAAGTAGAACATCTACATATTCACAATCTATCATGTTAATTGTTTGAAAAAATATTATTTTCTCGTTAAAAAAAACTCGCACATATTGCTACAAAATACAATTGTTCAGATAGCGATCAAAGATTTGTGAATATACAACGAAGCATTCTCTGTAATTCTTTGACATAAAAACATAACAAAGTGTGTAAGCTTTGTCAGCAAGTTAATCTCGCAAATATGACGCAGAGAGAGACGCCTGACGATACTCAACATACGATTCTTTTCCATTTCTAGCCAAAGCGGATTCGAAGGCACGGAGTAAGACTTGTGTTTCGGTCACTCGAAAAAAAAAAAAAAAAAAACAAAAACCGTAAACGAGACATCGCGTTGCGTGCGAAATTGCTCTTAAACGTATCTGAATTTTGTAAAAAAAAGATTACAAGAACGCAACACGATGTGTCCAATTTTATTCTCTCACGATTCTAGAAACGTACATTTCGTAATTGCGTAGCTAAAAATCCATATCTACTTATTTGGCACTACAGCACGCACGTTGAACACTGGCTTGCATATAGTACCGCAATGTACGATAGACGAATAGAATTGTACAAGTGCAATACAACACCGATTATTTAGTAATTTTTTTCTCATAGCTAGCAGCAAAACAAATGCAAGAACGCTCGCAAATACTT
The DNA here is from genome assembly GCA_014839585.1 of Pseudomyrmex concolor. Taxonomy (NCBI): domain Eukaryota; kingdom Metazoa; phylum Arthropoda; class Insecta; order Hymenoptera; family Formicidae; genus Pseudomyrmex; species Pseudomyrmex concolor. Next base: position 10,843 of record QVOB01008805.1, on the reverse strand, counting down.
TATTTACAATAATATAATATTTATTTACATATACGATAACGCGCGCGTATGTACACATACGGACTTAATTTTTATTTTTAGGGACATTCGAGTTTTATAACTCACCTGGACTGGTCCGTGGACGGTCAGTACTTGCGCAGCAACAGTGGAGATTACGAGCTGCTCTACTGTGAGTCAAGTTACTTCGAGTAATTTTTTTTTTTGTCGAGCATAATGAGACATTTGTAATTGTTTTCTTCTTTTTTTTTTTTTATAAAATCGCAGGGAACCCTGGCGTGTGTCGTCAAATTCCGCAAGCCTCTCTGCTGAGAAACGTCGACTGGGCGACACACACCTGCGTGATATCGTTCGAGACGATAGGCATCTGGCCGGAGGGTGCAGACGGGACCGACGTGAACAATTGCACTCGAAGCAGCGACGGCAAGCTCCTGGCCACCGGCGACGACTTCGGCAAGGTCAAACTTTTTTCTCATCCGGCGTGTCAGCCGAAGGTAACTTGGCATAATATTAAAGTAGGAAGAAAGGGATAAATAGAAAAACCGAGAGATCCATCTTGGAAGTTGGAAGTTAAAATTCAACGTAAAAAATTCTTGGCATCGTTTCAACTGGCTCTGTCAGAGACAACGTATTTTTTCTTTTCTATCCAGCAAAAACTATTTTTAAAAAGTGTCATAACGTATATAACAAACATCTGTTGTACATTGGGGAGTTACAGTTCTGTTTTTACTTTTTTATTGCAGTCATTATATCATTCTTACGGCGGCCACTCGAGCCACGTGACAAACGTCTCATTCCTCCAAGACGATTCCAGATTGGTGTCGACCGGCGGCGCCGACACAAGCGTTCTACAGTGGATAGTGAATTAAAAATCCGAATTGCCCGGAGCGAACGATTCTCACAAGTGCACTTCACAAGATTGAGCTGAGGAAAAGAAAAAAGACTATTGTCGCGTCGCGCTTGAACGTTGAAAAGCATTGTTTTACCGCACGATCTACTTAATTAAATCGCGACGAGCGTCGCACGGCTACTATCATCCCCGAAAAAAAATCGATGCGTCGAATTTTTCGAAAACATCGATCGTTCGCTGCGGCAGAGTTCCGATTGCCAAGATTTCATTTGTGTTCAGATCGAATTGTTGCACAGATTCCGTTTGGCTAAAACAATCTCGTTTGTGCAGAACATTTCTGCGCAGATCTCGATTGTCCGTCATTGATCTCGTACTTGACACATTGCATAGAACAATATTTTACTCATAACAAGTTACACCAGATGACTTGTTGCACAGAAGCGTTATTGCACGTATCAACTTAAATATAAAAATTTTCTGTTATTATTTTTGTCAGATGTATGTACATGCGAGTTTATTCAATATTCCAGCGTCGGAGAGAAAGGAATTGGTATCGCATTGCACACGAAAATTATTTTGGATCACCATTTTCCAGTACTTTTCAAAAACTTGAAACAATAAAGTCGAAACGTTTGGATTAATTATCTTCTGGATATTTGCTGCATAACACCCTGCAACCGGTTCGAGAAGTCCGATTCTCAACTTTTGATACTAACTTTTCAAAGAATCAAGACAAGAATCAAGAATCAAATGATCTGCGCAAAACTTTTCTATACAAACGCGAGATCCGAACAAATCGAGCAATCTGTGCAACAGTCAATCCGAAAAAAAAAAAAAAAAACATGAAATTCTGGCAAACGAGATCCTCCGTTCGCTGCATACGATCTATACTTTAACTGCGACGAACACTACGACGGCTCTTGTTCTTAAGGATGACTCCGCCTGTTTAAAGGTGCGATCAATTTTTTGACACGCCTTGATTTTCTTACAATTATTTTTAATTTACAGAACGCAGTTGTTCGAATGTGTTTTCATACGTAAAAATGCAACTCGTTGCACTCGTGTTTGTGTGTGTGTGTGCAAATGCGTGCGCTTTCTTACTCTCAGAGTTATATGCAATGGCACATACACCGCGATTCTTTCTTTGCACAGCCTTACACAAAAGTTAGCTTGTTCCCGTCGACCAATTTCTGACACAAGCTGCTCATGGAGCAACGTAACTTTTTCTCTCAAGACTTCCGGACACATTCGCGCTCTATCCGCGGAATATCCCGGACTCGGAAGTAGTAGTTTCAACAACGAGTCTCATAACGACGAGTTTTTGTGTTTTTTGTTTCTTATAACTGAAAATTGTGCTGTCCGATTTTTTATACAAAAAAAAAAGGCTTTCTTTTGTTTTGACATTTGACAATCGTGCGAGAAAGTCAAATGAGCGACAGGAAAAAAATGTCGGTCTTATTTTCCGTTTACATGTTACAAGCTCCACGATTGATCTTTAAACATTTTGTTTTTTGTTTTTTTCAAATAATACGTAAATATGACGTGTAAATGCGTTCCTTCCGTTTCAGCGAAAGTACGCATGCACGTTTGTGTTAATTATTCAAGATGATTGAATTAATTTGCATTTTTCGAGACGCGTTTTCTCTAATTGCGTGTTTCGAAAACCATGTTTTTCTGTGATTAATGTATATAATTATAATTTACATATGTAAAATTATAATTACATACAAATTCACACATACATCTTAATTAGAAATAAAATAAAACTTATTTAAAAGTGCTTCTGGCTGTGAGTCTTGCTTCTTAGTTCAGTCTCTTTGACGAGTTATCATTTTCACACATATCGAAGAAGCTCTTTCCGAGATTCGCGATAAAGCGTATCTCGTTCGAATTTATTTCATAATTAATGGAACGTTTCCGAAACGATTCAACCCGTACTGGTCAAAAACATTAAACATTATCTTAATAAAAAAAAAGGTGTAGAGAAACTCAGTAGAGAAAATGGAAAAGAATTGGAAAGTAATGAACAGATAACATCACTGGAAATTATTACAAGTAATAGTGGAAATATGGTTAATTATTTCCGTAACGTAAAACGCAAAAGTGTAGCTGCGTTACTGATGCATTAATAATCGACTTTTTTTAAAAACTATTGAAAAATGATGATCCCCGATCATTTGAATACAATGTGGTAGCAATTCCTCTTCCTCCGACGCTGGAACATTGAATAAATATCTGTTTTTTTTTTTTTTTGTAGCAAGATCGAATTGATAAAAATTGTCTCTTGAAGAATTTTGGGAGAAATTTAATATTCGTCGATTTGTAGAGGAAAATTCACACGACATTCTTGCACGCGCGCGTGCTTTCAAGAGTGCGCGCAGTATTCTGAAAACATCGCGTCAATTGTGAAATGAATCCGTACGAGATACGCTTTATCGCGAATCTCGGAAAGAGCTCTCGCTACTTCGAAGAATATATGTGTGAAAGTAAGTAGAAAAACTCTCGTCGTGAACGAAGGACCAAGACCAGAAGCACCTTATCGTCAAGTGTCGCGATAGAGTTTGTCAAAACGGATGTTCGCACATCCGACAGTTTTTGTTGCGATTTCTGCACAATCTCTTAGCAGTGTTTGTAAATCTGTGTGTAAACGTGTGCATATAAATTAAAGTAAAACAAAAATTTAATGTTTTATCTATAATTTATTTAGTTCGAGTTTAAATACTAATTAAAATCTTTAATTGGAGTTTAAATTGAAACAAAATAAATTATTGACAGTTAAATTTAAATTAACTAGAACGTTCAATTAATTTATATGCATTCTTCTATGCGATTTACTTACATTAATACTTTTCAAATGAGACCAATTATGATGAGAGATGTTAACGCGAAAAAAAAATGCTCGACAAACGCGAAAAGAGGTTGCCGCGAACGACTCTCACAGTGCCGTAATATGCCGTCCAGTAGGAAAGTACGTAGCGTAAGTCGACGAGTGTGCTTTCGACATGACGCAGGAATCACCGCGACGAATTGACGGGAAAATACCTACGATTGCGATAGAATAGGATGACGAGAGAATGCAGCAGAGAAAAGATAAGAGAAATATTTAAGTCTCTGTAGCGTATGTACGAAAAATGAATCGCATTACACACGAGAAAGGAGAGATGATTGGCTCTCAAACAAAAACTGCGACGCAATTCATTTTTCGTCAGCGTACACTTCGGAAGCGGTAACATTCCAATGTACGAAAGTTGCGAGGTTTTAACATTTTTTTGTTATTCGAACATTAATTCTTTTGAAGAAAAATTTAAAAGTAAATCATTATTATTGTTATCATCTTATTGTCTTTGGCTAATTAACACGTTGATTGCCGTACTAACTTTCTCGATTGCGTCGCGATTAATTATCTTCTTTTTTTTTATTGTCTTTATTGTCTAAAAATAACTTCGGTTCACGAACAAGTTCGGATTTTTGGTCGCGGTCACGAAGTTGACAGTCTCGACCCGCTAATAACCGAAATGTTAAAAATAGACACAACTTCACGTAGTATATTGAAACATCGCTGCTTCCGAATGTAGACTCAGGGGAGTTGTGACGTTTTTCCTTTGCCGTTTTTCACTTCTTCTCCATTTTGCCCTCATTTTCGGCACGAAGTATTTTACCAAAGTCCAAACGGAGCAAGGATCACACTTTATTTTCACTCATCATCGTCAACGTGTAAGATATATATCGATATATATTTTATTTATGTCATGATAAGAAAAAAAAAGCGTACATGTATGCGTGCGTAATGTGTATTTCTGTATTATGTACCTTCAATAGATAATAAATCGTTCTCATAGATAACGTGAATCGTAGATCACATAAATCATTACACGATAGCACACAAGTGGTCGCACCGTCGTTTCTCGACTGGATTTATTTATTTCAATTTTTATCGTCGTCGATTTTAACAGTAAATTCTTATTTATTTAAAAAAAAAAAAAAACAGATATCAAAACACTTTTCAAAGTTGGCGCGTAGATTTATTCACACGCAAAACTTTGAAAATAGACATTTCGACTCTTGAGTTCTCTTCGTATAAATCAAATGTGTATTATGCTGATAATAAATTATAATTTTTTTATACTTACATATGAAGAAAACGATTCGAAGGTCGTAACGTGTCTATCATCGATAATACTAATTTTTTATATCAATAAATCTACATCAACGTCAACTTTGTTTCAATATCTGTTTTTTTTTTCTTTTTTTAAGGTATCAGATTCAATTGTTAATTCTGATTTACATCAGCATGAGGCGAGCGTCTCACGAACGTGAACAGCCGAGGTTTTTCGAGTCTTTCGGTTGTGAAGCGTTTTAACGATCGTTTCCTGGCGCGACACACACGTCGGGAGAGACGGCGCCGAATTAAATCGAAAGCGGTGAAAGTGCGGGAGATATATCCGGAGGAGGGAGAATCAATTAATATCATGATCCTCCCCCTTCCTCTTAAATTCAAGGTCGCAAAAGGGGAGACCTTCCGAAAGAAACGCGAGGAGGTCAAGGTTGCGTGGGAATGAAATCGTATCCAAGGGCGCGCAGCGACTTTTCCCATTCGATCGCCTCGCGACGAAAGAGCCGCTTCAGTCGGGCTCTTTTCGCGTCGAGCACTTCCTTCCGGCTGAGTACGCTTCTCAGGAACGTGACTTCCTTCCGACATGGAATTTTCGAGATGCACACGGTGCTGATAATCGCTTCGCTCGCTTTCTTCGGCCTACAGACAGAGATTCGTGATAACTAGGCAACGCGCGCGCGTTGTAACAATGTTTCGAGAATTTAAATTATTGCGCTTTTAATAAGCAGACGATATGATAATCGAAAATATTTAACACAAACGTAAAGTAAGTGGCTATCAAGTTGAAAAATTTATTCAATATAGGCTGCGTTTTACTGTCAGTGCGTGAAATGGTCACGTGAACTATAGACTTTCAGTACTAGTGAATAAACGGGAATTATCTCAAATAGTAATTGACGCCACGTTCATGATATTAAGTTAATTTGCCGATTCTTTATAACCTTGCGACAGCTGGTCGCAAAAATTTATGAGAAACTTACGTCGATGCAACTACGGACGATCGAGGCCGCTCGCACGTGGCCTCGTCTGTCGACATTTCTTTCTTACGCGATCGCGGGAATAAATTTTCAAACATCGACGCGAGTGAGCTTTCGGAACCGCCGTCTCTTCCCAAGGCACAGACTTTCACGTGGTTTATACTTCGTTCTTCGAAGGGGCCCCGAAGTCACTTTCGAAAATAACTTCGTTTACGAGAGAACGACACGGGATCGACTTCTCGTTCGCTTTATAAATAATCCCGCTTTGTTCGTCGACACGTGTGCTGCCAACAGGCCATGAATGAACGTAAACTTGTATCGCGTTCCTTTCGTTCGCCGCCAGTGTGAGTTTTCATTGCCGTTCACTTTTACATATTCGACGATTCCGAGACACGGCTTCGATCAATTGCGCGTTAATTAATCATTCGTGCGAGCGAGAGACGTGTAAAAGACGTGTACGTATAAAAAAAAACTCATAGAACAATTGCAAGTCCTAAGCGGCACGATAAATAGTTATCTCTCTTTCTCTCTCTTGTATGATGTTTTTCTCATTATGTAACTTTGTTGTATTGGTTTTTTTCTTTCCTTTTTATATTTCTATTTTATTTTCTTTTCTTTTTGTAAATTTTTTCTTCTGTTATTTTGTTACTTATGGTTATTAGCTGTTCACTAATATCATTACGATGTATGTTGCTGTGCTTAAGAAGATATCCCGGAGCGCGCTTAATAAATGACGCTTTCTCTCTTTTAATTGTAGGCTATTAAAAAAAAAAAAAAAATAAGAGATTTTGTAAATCAGTGCTGCAATAACCAACCTCTCAATGTGAATTCAAAACGCGATGTTAATTTTAGGTAAGGTGTTTTTTGCGGTTTCGTGGGGAGGGGAATATGATTAACAGATCTCCGTGGCCGGGATTCATTATACCAAAATAAAGGTTATTTATTTTTCGATCTCTCGAAGCGAAACGAGATTGCGTTCGCTAAAAAATGACAATGTCGCCGCGCTTCTCGAATTTAATTCGATCGACGAGACGGTCTCTCGAAACAACAACGGATTGGCCGTCTCGCCGAACAGTTAAACACTTCTGGAGCCGCTTGTTCGTATCATCGATCACGCTTAATTGTATCCAACGTCCGTATCACCCTGTCGTACACGCTGATACGTCGCGCGTCTATCGATCCAAATCTGACGTAGTCACTTAAACGGAGAAAAGGGAAAGAGGGGAGAACGTCTCCTCCGAGGAAATATGTATCGAACGGCCATTAATCGTCGCTTGTTCCAATTTAGACGACGCGAGAGATTAATCGGCGAGAGAAAAGCGACGAAAAAAGTTCTCGTCGAACGTCGCGATTTACGCGAGAATTCGACGCTCGGGCGCGCGATAAATTTGCTCGATTTATTATCGATTTTATTCCATCCCCCTCGCGCGATATCTCGAGTAGAATTTGCGCGACTGTAAACGTAATTATTTCATATCGAAATCTACGTCGCGTATAGATGATGATTTTAACGCGTGTCGCGAATGTCGAACATTCCCGCGCGTCGTCCCGGCGACAGGACGAAAGATCGCAACGTCCCGCAGAATCAGAGCAGAAAATGCAGTGAACATCTTGCGAAACCGAACGAAAGTGCGGCGCGCGTATACCAAAGACAATTCTATCGTTTCGTCAATGTTTCCCGGCTCGATGCTCGTGACATCTCTCTCTCTCTCTCTCTCTCTCTCTCTCTCTCTCACCGAGCGATATTTTCAACTTGCGCTGATGTTGAGCAAGTTTCACGGATCAAATAAAATATTTAAACTGCATATTAAGATTGTAAATCGACAAAGAATGAGAGAGATATTTTTGCGAGATATATCCGGAGATCAAGGAACAGCGAGTGCGTGATTAAATTCGCATTAGCGCCGGGACATATGGTAGAACGCGCCTTTCCTCGATTCGTTTTACCGAGATCGAGGCGGTTAATCGGGCGCGCTCAGACCGACAAAAATGATCCTCGTGGTCGGTTTAGTCGGAAAGAAAAGTAGCCGTTTCCCACGACGAGGGGGGTTTCGATTACATCGAATCCGCTCGAACTTTAAAACAACTCTCGTTCTCGTCTCGTTTGCGCGTGTGCGTTTACACACTCGCGCGAGTCTGAAGTCGCGTTCACAACGAGAAATCTTCAGCCGATTCTTCCTCGAGACTCTTTAACGTTAGCGAGAAAACGTGCGCGCTACTTGAAGAAATAAAAACCAGAGTCATTTGCTTTTGTTCTCAAGACTGAGAGTTTCTCTTTGAAAAAAAAGACCGTTTAAGAAATTTATTTTTAATACAAATAGGAAATTTTTTTTTCTTTACAAAAACGCGCGGACCCTCAAATTTATCGGCGCTCAAAGAACAAGCCGAGCGCAATCTGCTCAGGGAAAGTATTGTCCTACTTGCGCGTCCATCACCGTCGCGTCGTCGTCGTCGTCGCGCGGACAGACGATCGCGCTATGGTGCGCTAACGCGTTTGCCGTAGTAAATAGATATACGAGTGCAACGCACCACCACAACTATATACGCTGCTCGTTCACCGTCACGAAACAAATGCACCTATGCGAGGCATTCGTTCGGGAACGCCTTTATGTAATCGAGCGTGTAACGCGGCGCGGCGTGTTGCAAGGTTTCATGAATGAATCGCGCGACTCGTATATCGGCACGTCCGCGCAATCGATCGTTGAGGAGGAATCACGCGAAAAGTGTGTACGAAAGGCAACATACCTTCACTATAATAACTAGGTAAAAGCGTGAAAACACCGAATGGTGTCCTGACAAGCATCAAGAGAACGTCTCGGAATTTTCTTCTACTAATTCTCTTGCAAACGGAACAAACACGCGGAATCATCGCTACTGTAATCGCGAGTTACTGTACGAGTCGGGTTTTAATCTGCAGTAACTCGGGCTCCGTGATGCAAAATATTTTTTATGAATAAACGCACGAGTAAGTTCGCCGCGAGTGTAATGAACGCGCGTACGTCAGCCTCGGGGCACGCGTTCAAGCTTAATTTTCAACTGCGCAACGCATCGCGGGAACACTCTCGCTTTCCCGAGTAACCGGTTTTTTTGTTTTTTTTTATTTTATTGCGGGAAAATCCGCGCGCGAAACAAGAGAAGTTTTGAACGCGGGAAATCGCAGAAGTAGAAAAAAAAATCCCCGCGCGTGTTAATTAATCAAACAGTGAAACGGTGGCATTTTTCAAAGTCTCGATAGCATATTTTTCCTCAAAAGTGCCAGGAAAATAAAGTGATCAATCAATTTGAAAATAATTACATTATTGTTGCTGCTTCATAAATTTTCATCTTTTAATTAAGTAAAATTTACGAGAGAGCACGTAAATAAACAACGGAACGGGTCAAAGATGAAATCGTATCTCATTACGGAGCGAGTTTTGCGCACGTTAAGAGAAGAGCTCGTTAAAAAGAGCTGTAATGACTCATTTGTATTAATTAAATATCAGTTCTTAATGTGTATCATTAACGTTTGATGACGTACCGCGACGCGCGCGCATCGAATACCTTGCACGAAACGATAATAAAACTTTTAACACGGTCGTCTTCCTTTGTCATAAAGTTGCTTCACATATCATCGCGTGTGTGCGCAGTCGTTTTGCAGCGCGCGACGGCGCGCATATAATTATTCGAAACGCGCGGGACGAAATCGGCGCGGTAATTAAGCACGTTCAAGTTTCGCGTGTGAAATCGTCTCGAATCTTCGTGTCTCGTCATTCTTGACACTTTCTTAAACACCGTCCGTAGTTACGCAATTGCGTCACTTTTCGTTTACGAAAATTCGAGGAAAATGAGTCATTGTCGAGAGGTAATTAGACCCTGCGTGCTTTAATTGCGCGGATAATTAAATGCGTCAATTTCACAATGAAGAAATAAATGTCTCGCGGAAAATATTGTCTACATCTGTATCATCATTTCTTTAACAAGTCCGCAATCAAATTTGAGAAAAGTTCATTTCACACAAAGCGTTGGTCTATTTTTTCTGTGAGCTGCGCAAATAATTTTTTTACTTGTTATTCGGCGATCTTCAACGGTGTGAACGAAGAGTTTGCCGAGCCAATTAGAGGAAAGCTCGTGCGTGTCGTGAGAGTAAATATAAATTCCATGAGAGAAAGAGAGAGAGAGAGAGAAAAAGAGAGAAGCGCGTCGCGCAACCACCAGCGCACGGTAGCGCAGGCAACGCCCTTAAAAGCGGAGCGAAAACGATCGCGATGGGGTCTTTTCGCGGCGGCAAGGAGTGAGAGAGCGGACGGGTGTAAAAATGGAGTAAAAAGAAGAGGGATATTCCACTGGCTTCAAATCAAGGACCAGACGAACCGGTCTACCCCATCCGCGCGGGATGTGTTTCATTTTTTTCGCCTCTTTTTTTCTCCCTGAACGTATCCTTCCTTTTTCTCCCTTTTCTCCCGCCCCCTGACTTCCCCCCCCCCTGCTCGTCGCGCTCGTCCCTTCGGTCCATCCTTTTTATCTACCGGACCCTCGCAGGTGTCCGAAGAGAGCAAGAGCTGCCCAAAGTCGCGGCTTCTTCGGACCCGGATTCGAGACCCCCGCGTTGTTGTTATCCTGAAAAAGGATGGAGAGACAGAGAGAGAGAGAGCAAAGAGGGAAGGGGATTAGCAGCGAAGACGGTCTAATTTCGCGAATGATACGCCAAGATTTGCTTTTTCGGGAGACGCGATATGACTTGATTGATCGAAAAAATATCGAAATTTTTTTTCCAGATTTATGTGTGTACGTGTGTGTTTTGTCAGAAATAAACTCCTCGACATTTAAATTATACGCAAGTAATTAAAGTAGTAAACTAACCGAGATGTTGTAATTAATTTTGAAAATAACACCCGAGTCGTCCGTTTGCAAAGCATGAAATAATAT
>QVOB01008804.1:0-22007 GCA_014839585.1 Pseudomyrmex concolor | reverse complement strand
CCCCGTTGCATCAGATCAAATCGCAAATCGAATCGCACCGCATTTTTTCGCGCCGCTGATCGCGCAGCGATGCCCATATTGGCCGATGGCCCGATGGTTCTTCCGATATTACTGTCTCGCACCGGGTTCGCCGAGGGTTGGAGGAGGGCGACCTTGACGAGAATTTCCGTGTAGTCGAGATTGCGAATGTGGAATCTGCAAAGTTTTTTTTTCCCGTCCCCCAAACTTTCACGAGCAGTTCCATTCGCACATTTTCTCGCGAGTAAGTTTGCTTTGATTCAACTCCGCCGTTCTCCATCTCCTTTACTCTACGAGATTTTGTGATTCGCGCGATGGTATTTTTTCGATAATTTTTTTCTTGGTGCTACGTATTACGATGTATCTCTCTCCTAGTTGTTTTTTTCTTTTTACTCTTTCTTTCTTTTCTATCTTTTCTCGTTTGTTTTTCACTTTCGAAAGCCGATTCAGAAGAGAGTCTCAAAGTTTTTTCTCGCATTTCCTCGCCGTCGATCCTTCCGATCGGTTTCCCCCGGTACGAAGCAAACCACACTTTCGCGCGCCACGCTCTTTTCCGCTTACTTACATATTCACAGCTATAATTTCAATCTTATCTCCTTTCCCTTTCTCGCGCGAGGAAGATCGATAAGTCTACGTGAAGCTTCTTTCGATCAGAACCAAATCGAAATGCACTTGGATGCGGCATTATCTGTCGGAAGGAAGGGATCTCATTTCCGATATTGACATATTTACAATGCGTCAAGTTTGATGAATTATTATTTTAGTCGCGTGTGATTGTTGATAGCTATTTACTATCTAGTTAGTATCGGATTTTTCGCTCGCTGATCGCACTTATCTCGAAGTCACGAAGAAAACATAAACGCTAATAAAACACGTGCTTCGTCGAATAGTAACGATTGTTAAAATGGAAGTGGTCGCTTGGAGGAGACAAATCCTCGAATATTGCACGAGTGTTGCGCGCGTTCATACTCAACAGTAGAAGATTTCTTTTCGTCTGCGGCTCCGATGTTCGTTCGTTCGTTTTTTTTTCTTTCTTTTTTTTTTGCGTGCGAATTCCGCGAACAGACGTACGGCGATGCATAAAGAAGCCGGGGAAGAAAAAGAGAGAGAAAGAAAAAGAAGAAAAGCGAGCGTCGTAATTATCGCGCGCGACGACGCCGCTGCGGATCATTAAAAAAACAAGTCACTCTCGCGTTCTACGTCTGGCCCGCAAAGGGTTAATGAGAATGTTCACGAGTACACGGCGACAAATCGAATATCGGAAAAGTGATCACGTTTCTGCATACGTACGTATATTCGCGTACACGCGGGGAAACATGGAATATTTTAAGATTACGTTAAAACTATTCGGAGGACAGAGCAGCTACTATATTATTTTTCGAAATCGATCTTATTTTTTATCGAAAACAATTTTTCGTCTTTATTTTGATGTCACAAAAGCGCACAACAATCAGTTCGAAGCGAAGATGTATTTCGATCAGAATCGATTTCGAAAAATTGCATATAATAATCACCTCAACTCGCAGCCACCTTGAACGTCGTGCGACGGTTTCGTGTGAGATTTACAAACGTAATTAGAGCAAACGCACTCTCATTCACTGACGGATCCAGAATTTTTTTTCTCTTTCTCTCTCTTTTTCTGTTTCTCCTCTTCTCCCTCTCTTCTTTCAGAAATTCGGTTTAATTTTTTTGATATTTTCGTTAATTAATATTTCGCAGATTTGAAGTACAAAAAATGTATATATAATTATAGTAAAATTCCGAAAACCGCTTTTATTTCATCGATGATGGGGTTGTCGAGTGGTTTCTAGATCCGCCGCTTCTCCGGATACGCATACGCACACGCGTATATACGTGTGTGTGTATGCGTACAAACTCATGGTATATATATATATACAACTATGTCGGTTTAGAGCAAGGATTGTTGCTGCTTCTTCACATCGACTATAGATGATATAACATTACAATAAAAATAAGTTGTGTTACGATGACATGACGTCGTAGATGCGCGATGTCGGTAGCATTACGTTAGTTTAAGTCAGCATTTTTTTTACCGCTCGAATCACCGGCATGTCAATTTATTTATTTTAGACGTGACACGGCGTGTCTTGCATCTTCTTGTCTGTGTGTGTGTCTCGATATAATTGTTCGTATGTTACGCCTAACGTTTATATATACTAAGTTTTTCCGACACTATTTCCCTTCGTTTCAACATCGCATTCATCGTCACCGCAGTTGGTCAGAATCGTGCATACACACACGCGTACACATACTCGGACATTCACACATGTACAGGCGTATCGTACAAAATAAATCGTAGTACAATGGCAAACGTCGTAATTTGTCATATATTGTCGAGACCAACTAAATAACTAAACAGCCTTTTAAGTACATATTTACATATGAGAGAAGTATATAGTCCGCGCTTGTCGATCGAGGATCCGCGTCGTCGACTTCAGTCGAAAAGTGTCGACGAAAAATATAATCGTACTTCTATCAAACAGTTTCTGTGTTCCAACGTACGGTTTTCGCGCACGACCGACGGTTCGACATTGAGATGATGTAACGGTTCCCGTTAAAATGCAGATTGCGCGTATCAAATTGTCCGGCCATCGATTTAATTATCGAAACTTAGGCTAAGAGGTTGTGCCTGCGCCTGTCCCACGCATTGCGTAATCATTTATGCGAATATTGTACGGAACTGAATATCATTAAAACGATAACCGCTCGATCATACGCCATTAATTCCGCTATTATGAACCGTTCATTAGAAACGTGCGTAGCAGCAACTTGTTGTAGCGTGCGGAACAACGCGCTTTGTCTCTTTGATCGTGTCGATGTGTGTCCGGAGAAATATGTCCGGAGTCGAAGATAAATTTTCGCAAAATCTCGAGATCCAATTTCGACTTTCACATACGCGCGCACAAAATACACATGTATGTACACACTCCGCTTTTGTGTTTTACCATTCGAAATACGAACGAGAGATATTGATTGATATCTCGCTATGCTTGACTAGCGCGTTTGAGAGAACGAAATTGCGTGTTAAATGCTCGATTTTTGTCGCACGAAATCATAATCAAGTATTTCCCATCTTTGTTATCGATAACGAACTCGTCGAAAAGAGAAACGACGTCAAGTTTTTACGTAACTCTTACACGCGTAACGCTAACGAACGCCGTCGTTGTCGCGCGTCTCGATGCGGCGCACACAATGCATCGACTTTTTATAAATCGTCACGTACAACTCCCTTTCCCGCCGGCGCATCGCTCTGCATACTAATTTGCATCGCACGAAAGTGGCTTTCCGCGGTCGTCTTCGTTTTTTTTTTTTTTATTTGTTTGTTTGTTTGTCCTCTTTTTGTTTTCTCGTCGGTCAGAGACTTTCGAATCAAAAATATATATACGAGAGAGCGCAAGAGTTACTCGTCTACATGCAAAAAGATTGACAAAACACACGGCCAATCGAAAACGGGGTCACAGTCAATCGATCCTGTTGTACGACGATGACCGAAACGTGAGACAGAGTGGTCTGATGGATATTATTAAAATTAATTGTCGCGGTGTATATTTTGATATTTGCCATGCAAAATAATCGGCACGTGACAACGTGGCCAGATACTGTGTTATTTAAAAGCTTTTGATTGTTGTCGTGAAAATATTGACAACGTGAAATTTTTAGTCGCTTTAATCGCGACGTAGATGATCGATTGAACATCCATAAAATAAGTATTGCGCGATTGTAAGAGAGATTACACGGTTTGACTTAAATGTTAAATAACAAACGATATGACACACCGTCTGATCTCATCTGGGTTTTTCTACTTATCTCTCGTTTATGTGCGACGGTTTTGTGCGACTACTTTTCGATTGATTTATGGTCTTAATCAGAAGAAGAAACTTCGCTCTTATGATAAATCGATACGACTGACAGTAGAATAGATAAATGTTGTGAAAATATAACACCCGCTTGAATTTATCAAACGGTGAACGACTTTGGCGGACAATAATGTCCGGCGTTGGATTTTGTCTTTTGTTTGTTATTTGTTTTACTTTTTTTTGCGAAAGTCGGTCAGCATGAAAGAAACGCACAATCGCAACTCTCACATAATTGTATCGCATAATTAACGTGAATCGTGGGACGAGACTCTTCTTCGCGAACAGGTGCGAGCAGTTTGGTTGATCCACGCCGCGCTACTACGAGGAAAGATGGAATAACAAAACCGCAGCACGCACCGCTTTTATTTTTTGTTTTTTTTGTTTTTTTTTTTTGTTTTTTTGTATTCCGCTATCCGAATAAAAACCGGCGCTTTCAACGTATCGCACCTTTCCACGTTAACTGTTGCGATCGCTCGTTTTCTCCGCATTCTGCGCTTTTTCCTCTTCGGGCTCTCTTTTCTGTCTCTCTCGCTTCGCCACCAAATCGCTCGGACTCGATATTATGCAGGCGCATCAGAGAGGAATCGCGCAGTTGACGCCAGAGAGACTGCCATTAAATACTAATGTGTATCACGAATGTCGAGCGCTATTTGAGATACATACGTTTTTTTGATTCAATTATTTGTAGACTGCGAATTAAAAACGCGCGAAGCATCCGACAATCAATCGTATGAAAATTCACTGTCAAAATTGCAATTTTGATAAATACGTCGCTCTCGTTTTGGGCATTTCGCAGACTCGATTTTGCAATGATCCAAAATGTAAAAACCGTATAAAGTTAACTCACAAATCCTGAGTATTAACTTACAAACAAATTCCTATTGAGACGAGATGATTAAAATTAAAACGTTCAAATCCTCGCAAACCGTATATATCGCTCGCGTATTTTCGTTTCTGAGTTTACGAGATAACAAAGTGCTGCGTATATATTTCGCGATGTGACATCGAGACGTGGACTCGCGCCGGCGTATAATAACAAATACATCAGCTTTTATTTTGAGATCGTAGAAATGCCAAGAGACGCGTCCCTGTCCGTTGACGTATTTTCTCTCTCGTGGCAAACTCACGTTGAATTATCTTCGTCGAGAGATAGAGAGCTCTTTCAAGTGACCCGATAGTACGTTAGTGATATGAAGAGAGCGACGACGGTGCTCTTATCTCTTGCCGAACAGACGTCCTTTTCGTTTTTCCCCTCTCGATTCATTATCGTTTTCGGCCGACGTTCCTTTCGAGAAACGCGCAACGACGTCGTTCGTCAAGAAGAGAATTCGCCACACCGGGCTTTGTTGTAACGCGACTCTAATTCGCGGCGGTAACGATTTCACTGCTATCGCATGTAATCGAAATCAGAAATTACACTGAGGTTTAGCGCCTTAATGAAGAACGCGCTCTTTCGAGAGGCGGACACTATTGATTTTACAACTTACATAAATGTTTTTTTTTTTTTTTTTGTAAAATGGGCGATGGGATAAGCTTGTTCAGATAGTCACGCGGATTATACATACACACATCGCGGAATTACGCTCTTTTGAATTTTCATTCTTTTTATTAATTAAATTTACGTTTGACAAAATGTATTTATTGTGTTTGCAGCGCCATGCCAACAAAACAACATGTAAACAGAATATTCGCAATTTATTCTCTTTGTAATAAATTTACTTTGCGAAGTATCATTTTTTAAAGATTTTCTCGACTAGAAAAGTTTTTAATAAATATGTTAATAAATATAAATAAAACAAAATATGAATAAATGTGTTACACCAAAACAAATAATCTTTGCAAATGCCGTGTAACATTGCGCACAAGTTTCACGTTATTTTTCGAAATAATGCTTTTTGATTTGATATAACAGTGCTCTTTAATTTCATTTTGGGTACGTATTTCTCTCTGCTTATTGTCCCGTTCATTAATCATTCTATTAGAAAACGTATAACAATTCGTAAGTACGTTCCCGGCGAGAAATAAATGCCAGAAATGAAACAATAACGTTTACTCTCGAGCAAAGACCGTTGACGTAATATGAGAAAAACTGCCGCTCATTTTTAATTAAAGCCGGGTGCACGTACGCGGAGCCGCGGACGTTCCGGAAAAGCGAAACGAGAGGAAAAACATCCGGACGCGAGCACATAGACAGTCTCGTTTGCTGGTCACGAACGGCATTCTCATGTCGGATGCTATTATAGTAAAGAATAAAAGTGGATGGAAATACCAAGAAACGACGATAGGCACGCGTTGCATGCGCCGCTCCGTACCTCTTCCGTATTGCGCAGCTCTGTGTTCGCTTTCCGTATAGTTCTTCTCTCTTTTTCTCCTCTTACTTTTTACGGAAGATTGCCGGTTGAAAATATATCGAAGAATACGGGTCTTCATTTACAACGGACGAGTATGGACGCGCAGTCGGCGATCTTTAATTATTACAATGCTATGCAATTATGTTTGTACATACATGTCAGCCAATTTCTCGCGCAGAAAAGATTTAATTAGTCCTTAAATTTCTTATGTTAGAAAATATCTCAATGTTTAGCGCGTAGTAATTTGCACGCACGTGTTCAATACGTAGTAGTCCGACGTCGCGTTCGTTACGCTTTCTCTCAGCGCGTTTCACGTTATGTGACGCGCCACACGTTTAACTTGATAAATGAAAAAGCAAGCATCTCGCGCGCGTTCACCACTTATCTTTTTCCGTTCGCCATTGTGCTTTTTTCCTATCCGGAACCGCCCAATTTTCCCGGCATGGAGAAAGAAGAGACGACCGGCCGCGCGAGAGTAGAGGGCAATAGAAGGATCTCGGCCGTGAAGATCGGAGTCTTTTTACTGAGGCAAATATAAGGGACCGGAGACAGGGACTTGATTATCCGGTCGGCGACGACGACAACGACGACAAGAGGCGTTCTTACGCGTGGTCGGGCCATTGTATTACTGTGTCGTTGCAAACTTTTTTAATCACGTTCTTCCGTTGCGGATATTGCTCGTCTTTCTTTCTCTCGCGCGCGCGCTTTTCACTGCGCGAACGCGTTTTCCCATGTCTTTAATCATTATTCATATTTTTCCCCGCCCGCATCCTTCTTTCGCGACCAGCAGCAAGCTTCATTAATCGTTATTAAAACGTTTTCGCCGGCGGTACTGAATTGCGCGTCGTTTCTCCGCGTTGTTTTTCCGATCTTGTAAATGTGCGTTAAATCAAAACTCCGAATCAACTATAATAATTATTATTTCCGGTCAATCAAACATACGCGTGTCACATAGTTCCTCATTTTCAAAATAAAAAAAAATCCAGATTTTTAAGGTATTTTATATCGATTTTACTGTAATAAAACTTTCCGATTTATTCAATACTTTCGTTAGTTTCAAATGCGAATAATAATGTGCGTAAATGTATACATGATAATACAAATTATGCAAATATTGTATTTATCTTCATACACAATTTAGAAAAGCTTGGAAAGAAAATCATCGGCGAGAACTCCCGTGGCGTTTTGCGCGTGTTTCGATGAAAGCTGCGAGATACGTACAGCGTAAGAAACGAATAGGACAGCAACACTGTGTGAGCATGAGTTATGGCTGACGCCCAAGTAGCGCCGCGCGAAATTCGATATTATAGTTGAAGGTATTGCTCGTAAAGACGAATGGGCAGAGCAGCTTGAAAAGAGCAAATTGCAAGAACTAATTGAACCGGATGTTCGTCTCGCGCGCCTTTCACACGGGTTTGATCGATTACGGGCTTGGACGATGCGCTCTCGTCGCTTATCCTCCCATTGCTCCCGCGTACCTGCTATACACGGATTGCACGCGTGACCGACTCTTCTTCATTATATACCCCCCTTCCATCCGCGCGTTCCAGAAAAACGTTCTTCCCGGCGAAGCGGGAAGATGAATTTAATTGTTATCTTTTGTTTCACCGCAGTGTGATGGTAGGTAGATACAGGCGATTTTGCCGACACGAGCGATTCTGTAAATTGCATAAACAATGCGAAACGTTACACAGAAAATGAAAGCTTCTGCGTGTCTAAATTAATTAAGAGGATTTTAGTTTAATACCGCGTTTTAAAATATTTTTCATCCGACACCGCGTTTATCCGACGCGAACGGACACGCTGCTTTATGGCGTATTTCTGTTAATCCCGACAGAAAGAGATCTCTCGTGCGCTTTACGAAAATTAATTTGCTTTATGGCAAAAGAGTATCGCCCAGAAACGAAGCTCCGAAATCTCGCAAAATAACAGTACGATGAAATTTTAACGCGCGTTGCTTCGGAGATACCGTTACCGAGTGTAGATTCTGCTAATATTAATATATAATAATTCTCGGAAAAATCCTTTTGCGCATTCGTCACATAAACATTTTTTGCTTTGAAACGTAAAAGTCCTTTTCTCTTCAAACTCTCGAAGCACATCAGGTAACGCGATTAATGCATATATATATATATATATATATATATATATATACATATATACACACACACACATATATACATATATCGTTACACAATGCGAATATCTCGCTTTGTACTCGTACTCTTTGACAATAAACGCAAACGGTAACAGAAACAAAACTGCTATTGAATTTCACAATACGCAACTGGAAGCAAAAAAAAAAAAAATTAATTGCGTTGTGAACCGACATTTCTTAATCGTAAAAACATGACTACTCGCGATCAAAGCATACCTTGGTCCTGCAATTTTAATGTAAAAGTTGATTAAAAAAAAATTTCGTATACAGATACACGTCTCTATCGAGCGTTCAACGCGATTAACGAAGTTATTGCTTCGAAATGTCTCGCGCCGAGACATTTCGAAGTTATTACTTCGAAAAGAAGGAATAATAAGAGACACGTGATATATCCGATTACGTGATAATCGGCAGTGCCTTCGAGGCGCGTGGAAATTCGAGATTTCGCCGCTCGTTTCTCGCCGGGTACAAACCTGGTCCGTGTGGTGGGTCCGTGGTTACACAGCCGCGTAGATTTCCGAAGCGCACATACCAGATTCGGTCAAAGCCGCGGTTGCGTGGCAACGATTCGTTCTTCCCGATGCATCCGCACTACTAGCTTTGCCAGTTTCGAAACTTCCGCGAGTCGGCAGACTCGCTTCGGGTCTATTCGAATTATGTACGTGCTGGGGAAGGCGAGCACTGCTCACGTGCGCGTCCTCTTCTCTCATCCTCTCTTCCTCTTTGATCTCTCACTCTTTCACTCTCTGTCTTCACTCTCGGTCTTTTTCGATTACTGTGTCCACATTCTGTTTCAGACTTTTGCTATTTACGTGTGTGTGTGTGTGTGTGTACAAGATGTCTCAGAAGATTCGCTATTTTTTTCTTTTTTTTTTTCAACCAGAAGTGTTTGCAGTCCCACTGAAAAATAAGTTGATTATTTCGAGAGTCTCGGAACTGCGCGGACAATCGCGGAAGTCAAAAACTTTTGGGTGAAATGTAAATTTATTGTAAAAACATTGCGTATTCTCTTTCAAAAGATTTTACTTGTATAAAAGAGAAAGAGAGAGAGAGAGGACTTTAATTTAAGAGTATCAAAATGTACATTTTTAGACGAAAAGAAAGAAAAGTTTGTACGAAAATACGCGCGACTTCTGCAACATCCTGTACAATATACATTTTTTATGTGTGTTTCTGCTTGCATTGTCTTTAGTTTCGTCACATCGAGTCATGTGTCTTACATTTATCGAATACACACACGTGTGATCATCGTTTCGTTTTTCAATCAAAAAACTAAAACAAACTTACGAACACGTTGTCCGTCGGTAATAAAACCGATTGTTTTCTTTTTTTTTTGTTTTTTTTTTTGTTGACGCTTATCGAAACCTAGATAACCGTGAAATGCGCATTTTCGTCTACATATATGTATTTATCATATAATCCCAAATTGCGCGCAACCTCATCAACGAGACATCGCTAAAAGCGTCGTCGTCACGCTGCAGTGCTGTGGTTCTGGACGCGCTCCTGTCGTTGCTCCGTTGCATCGACAAACGGCGCGTCGTTGCGAAAGAGTCATCGTTCCGGTGCACAGTCAAAAGCGTAGGATGCACCGCATCGTCACACCGTATCGTAGTCGTGACTTCCCTGACACTTTGGTAACGTTCGAGCATCTCATACCGGAAATATCTCTCTCTTTCTCGCTCACTCTGTTTTTCACACAAACACACACATAATGCACACTCTCTTATTCGCCTTTTTTTCCCGCACACATTCTCGTTTTCCGTCGTTCTGAATTGTCTTCCTGACTTTTTCCTTCGAAAATGCGCGATAGAATAGAACAATTAGTAAAGTAGCAGACACAGACAGAGCAAAAGAGAATACAGCCTCGGTTGCTTGGCCTGACCGCCGTGCTGCATTGCCGCGGGATACTCTCCTGAAACAGAGGGCAACACTTAAATTTTCTGAAGACCTGCGGGAGGCAGGGCCTTCGCTCTTCCCATTGTGCTTTTTATTGCCCGACCAAAATGAGAATGGCACCGTGTCGGCTGCAATTTAGCTAATTATTTTCCTGTCCATAATTGGCACGGTTTCGTAGATTTCGTAGGCTGTTTCTGACATTATAGAGAATTCCGAATGAGTTGTGCGAAGTATAAAAAACGCGCGTCTCAGAGCTACTAAACACATAAGTCTCACTTTACTAGATTAGTTAAATTAAGATTCGAGCTACAATAAGTGCGAAAAAAAAAAGAAAAACAATCGAGTCGCGAAATTAACACGTTTCGACTTCTGATCGACTCGACACATTTTTGCGAGAATTGACAAAAATTCGTTTTCGCATCTTTGATTACTCACCGTTTAGTACGTGTACGGTGATCGATTTCGGTTGAGCGTTACTGGGGTTGCAAGTGTACCGTCCCGAGTCGGACGGTTTTGCTTCTTGCACCAGAAGGAAACTCGTCGTGCTGTCACCCTTTTCCGTGACCACGGAAACGCCACCTCTGGTTGAGTCGTAGCTGATTATCTGAAAACCGAGAGATCGAGCGATTCTTGAGACGGAATGGATATCTCTCAGGTCGAACGCGAGAAATCGAGGCGAAGGAAGGTGAAGCAAGAGATATATACGGCCAACCAACGACAGAATACAGTTTTTTATTGGCACTCTCTTCATAGGTATTGACTATAAAGACGACGGGTGCAAAGATAAGCTCGTCGAAGGATTTTCTTTCAGACTTCGGCAAGAATAACAGGCAATGGGCGGAAAAAATACGAGGTTTTCCTCTTAGAAAGGAAATTCTTTCCAGCGCGTTTTACAAGATCGAGAAAAAGGGTGTAAAGTAGTACGGACGGTGTCAGAAGAGAGGGGAAAGGGTGAAGTTCGCCTCCGACGTTCGGTGGTGCAAATTGCTTCGTCGGGCGACTTATGCCCAGAGGATATTTTCCAGGATAAATATTATTCTCTGCGCGCGGACGAATTTCCACGATATAGGTGAATAAGAGTTTACTTTAACTTGTGTGTTTCTCTCTTCGCGTATATAGTTACTACTTACTTTTAAAATTATTAGCCCGTCATATTAAGTAATTCTTAAAATAGAAAAAAGAGCGCATGCGAGAATGTTGCAACTGTCCTGTATATAGAAAACACATAGCGGAAATATTATGTAAAGAACGTGTATTCACCGTAGGTTTTGTTTAATATTTTTAATGTAACGCGATACAGAATATATATAAACAGGATCTCTCCAAGAGGTCTTCGAACAAATAATGCAGACGCTTTGAGTTAAAAATTCTTTTTGCTTATTTGTTCAGGAATTCAAATAGCGAGAACGCTTTGAACCTTTATAAAATACAATTATACGATTAAAGATAACCCAAATGAGAATTGAAAACGTTCTCGTCAATTAAATGTCTGAACAAACAAACTGAAGGAATTTTTAGCTCAAGGATCTCCTTTATTTGCTCAGTCTTACAAGTCCTTTTGTGTTTATATTCTGTACTGTGCTGTTGATCGAGCAATTTCTCTTGTTTATATTTGTTATTCTTATTATAAAAATCACAAGTCTTTGTTTCACTTCGTTCAATAAAATCTTAATTTTTGTTTCTCAAACATTAAATGTTGGTGAGCAGAGAAAAAAATAATTCAAGTATTTCACGACTGTTATGTCAGCCTACGAATTTTCGTTGGAAAATTGCATGCAACGCCCAAGCAGCAAACGCTAGTAGAATACTCGTCGCATGGCTCCGGCGAATGTCGTGTTTATCCTATGTCTGTTCCACTTGACGACGCTCGTCACGAGTACCGCTTTAACGCCAGGTTGGCAGAGTCCAACATTCGGTGCACGCGCATTGAAAGGAATAAAAGACGGAGAGCGTCGCGAGAGAAGGATTTTTAAATAAATAATCCGCAGAGAGAACGGCCGGAACTTCACGGTAACGCGCCTCTGTCTGAGAGGCACGTAAGCCTTCTTAAGGGAACTAGAATTGTAGAATATCTCTGACAACACGTTCTTGGATATTCACTTCTCGGTTGTCTTATCGACGTTAAAAAAATTTAGACATCGTGTACTCTCGTGATTGTCTTGGCGCAAAGAAAACGTCCGATTGTCGGAAAATTAAGAAATACATTTCAGTGTTTTGACGAACAGTTTTTTAAATTCTGCTATTGCGTTAAAAACTCTTTGATACAAAAAGAAGGTTCAATAACGCATATGTCTATTGA
This sequence comes from Pseudomyrmex concolor, assembly GCA_014839585.1. Lineage (NCBI taxonomy): Eukaryota > Metazoa > Arthropoda > Insecta > Hymenoptera > Formicidae > Pseudomyrmex > Pseudomyrmex concolor. The sequence goes on along the minus strand of QVOB01008804.1, from coordinate 9,407 downwards.
ACAATAATTATTTAAAGAACGAAGCATGTTTTTCTGAAATTTCTTTAAAGCGCCGGTATCAGCTGTACTCGGGGAAATTTAATTTTTTTCAAACCGCTGCGTCGCGAGCGCGTTGAATCTCGTGGATAAGAATATCGGTCGCCGTGTTGTTTATCCGCCTTCGCCGCGGTTGATCTCAAAGCGTGCGATTAATCGGACGAGAAAGTTAGCACAGCCGAGTTTGATAAGCGCCTCGTTGCCGCGCTGCCTTCCTTCCGTTCTATTATCTAAACCGCGCGCTGCGGTCTAACGCAAGATAATATACGCGAAACTTTCGAAAGTCCACGGTTAATCCAACAGTTCGTACGAGAAACGCAATAATGCTTGCAAACGCGCGACTCGAACGCGTAACCGCATTCATACATTTTACGCTAAAGGTTTTTGTAATCCACGAATTAGTGCTTCGAAGATTGTTCGTTCTTTCGATCGCCTGAACACAAAATTAACATCGCGGTCAAGTTGAATTTCTCTAACGACACAAATCCTTAGAGAAATTATACAAAAAGAATTTTAGTAAATTTTTTAAGAATGTAGTTTACGGTCCTTCGGCGTTGGAGAAACGTGTGCGTTCTTACAACGCGTATCGTGAAACAAGTATAATCGTTCTTCACTATTTTATGACACGTACATATGTATAAGACGCATGTTACATATTTGATGCCACGTTGCAACATATTCTGCGCGTTATCTTCCGCGCGCAATTCCGGGAAAATTTTGTAAATGACGTTCTTGTAATTACTCGAGCGAGCGCGATACTTTAAATTGATTTTTATTTAATTCTATTCGATCTCTCATCGCGAGAGATGAATAAATAATACATTTAATTTTCAGTTCATTAATCGCACTGACTTCGTATTGATGATTGAATTAAAACGGTGAGACTAATTACTCACCGATTAACTCCCGCGAATATAAATCGACCTGAAATAAATGAACATTAACATTTTTTTCATAAATGAATATTTACATTTTTTGTTTTGTCATTTACGAAACGTTCATTGTAATTTACCTTTCCTCATTTTTTCTCTGACAAGAAATATATCACTTCTTTCATGTGATTTCAAATCCTATTAATGAAAACATATATAACGAACACATATAACGAACGGTTTTCGATTGTCAAAAAAAGAGTTGACAATAAAATTAACGCGACTATAAATCTCTTTCTCAACAAAATACACTGAATTAAGCCGCAAACTTTCTCTCACTTGTTCGTTCCGAGAATCCCAGAATGTAAAGTGCGCGAAATGTATAAAAGAGTTCGGAAGTAGTAAAAAAGAAAAAAAAAAGAAAAAAAAAAAGAAAAAACAATGTTTCTCTCCTAACTAACACGCAAGAGAGAGAGTGAGTCGATCCGCGGATTTAACATAGTTTTATCTGAGGTTATCAGCAGTCAGAATGCAGCTCAGCAAGCCAGATAATTTCAGCGTGCGTCTTGGAACTCGTAATTTGCCTAAGTTTTAAAGACGCGTGCGAAAGTTTGCACCGCGAGGTGAGGAAGCGGAAAGGATTTGAGGGAGGATCTCGTCAAATTCATTACATGCTCTTACTCGAAGGAAATCGACGGGATTACCGGTCGACGGAACATCTTGAGCTCAATGATCCGTTGGAATGACTTTTCCGTCCGTCCGCGACTTACAATTAGTACTTTTGTCATATCAGTCTTATCGATCTTTGCTCGCGCATTCTAATAACCTTACATCGCTCCGCCACCTCCCATTGTATTGTCTACATTCTTATCCCTTTTCTCATCTTGTCTTCTTTCTCTACTGTTCAAGTTTTATCAAGTTTTTTTTGTTGTCGCTTTTCAATTTGGACGTTTTAACGTTGGTTTTGTTGTGTGCCGTTTCTTCTAACCGATAATCGCACATTATACGGCAGTAAATGCAAATTGCAAAACGACACAATCGATTGTCGAACGGCGCAGATTCTCGCCGCGTGATTGCTCGGAAAACAGTAACGAAATTATTAACAACGCGATTGAATACATTAGTCACATTATACTCGATGCCATATAACTCGCAGTGTATGGATTTTTAATGAATTCGCACAAAATATTAATTCATTAATTCATTAATAAATCCATTGACATCATAGTTTGTATTATGTGAATTTAAACACATATTTCTGCGTATAAAATACAAGTGGAACAAAATTACAATATGCCATTGTCGTTTGCAAATGTTGCACCGACCGATTATGTTAAATAAACTGATGCTGCGGGCATGTTAATATTATAATACAAAATTACAAACAATAACCCGCGTGCGCGCGTTCCTATTTATTTATGTTTTTTCTATACATGTATGTATAGTGTTTTTCAAATTTTGCACATTTTTTTGTTATCTAAACTTGTGGTTTTGCAATTCACCTCTTTTAAGCAATAACCTATCCGATAACTTTTTATCCATATTCATGCAGATGACGCAATTTTTATCTTTCCTTTGATTCTCAACGAGAGGACAAGATTGAGTCGTTAAACTACAATTTGACGAATGTGCACGCGTGTATTAATATTTTTTATCGATATTTTATATTTTCTCTCTGTTAGCGCGCAACATCTCATCCTTTCCGTGTGGTACTTCGCTATTTTTCATTCGCTTTGATAAACGTAACTTTGAATCTACATGTTTGGTGTTTTTCGGAACGGATTTTTTTTTTGTCGCTGTTGAACCGCTCTCTACTCGCCGAGTAGTAAAGGTGCTGGTAGTTACGAGTTGAAATCGACTGTTATTTCGAGATTTTGTTGTTCCCCGAGGTGATGCGCATCCGTTATATGTCGAGCACGGTAAATGTGAGATGTTTTCGAAAAGCGACGCAACCGACGTACATAGGGCGTATATCGTAATGCCACTACTGCATGCACGGAATTCTGATGTGTTTACCATAGAATATTCAATATCACGTCCAAAACGCTGCGAATTTCACCAGGGCTGACTGAACTTCATACTCGCTTAACCGAATACGAAGCCGGACGTCGCGAATAATTCTAGAGAGCCCATATACGTTGTCGTATCGCGCGCGATATTCGTTAAGAAAGAATCGAGTAATTTTTTTGCATCCCGCTAAGAGATATGCGCACTTTCTATCGTGTACTTTTTGAAGTAGTTGGAATTTCGCGAATTTACAGCAGTGTCCGCGCACGAGTCATTTAACAGAGGAGAACCGCGGAGTGTCAGCAACGGAGAAACGATTGATTTATTTTGCTTTCGCGCGATCAGAGACTCCCGAGCAAAATACGATCAAACAGAGAATGCATTAAGAGCGTGACGTGTGACAGCTTTATTCTATATCGGTCAAAAGTGAGGCAGCTATTTCAGACGAATAATAAAAGTAATAAAAATAACAACGCGATCGAGCTCCAAAATGGATCGGGACCTAAATAATCATGATGTAGGTGATTCGGTTATAACAGCGCAAAACGAAGTAGTAGAGTGACAACTGCGCAGACATTAACTGTAGATACGCGCTTGCGGTAGATACAGAGCGAGAAAATACAGATTTATTAATTAACTCTTATATAATATTGATATTACGCATATCATATATTGCGCTACGCAGTTATTAAAATGTGCTATGCATGTGTGATACGGAACAATAATAACGTTACGCTGTAATGACGTTAAACGGCATGGCAAACTTCATAGAAGTTAAACAAAGATTTATGAGAAAGTAGGACGTGCATTGTCACAAGTGGCTCGCTTTTCGTATTATTCTTTCATTTATTCAAATTTTATGCTTGACGTTTGACATTTTTTTTTTTTTTTTTTTTATGGAAATGTAACAAGTTCATTATCTGCCAGCTGTGACCAGAAAAGTCACTCAATTTCTCGCGAAAAACGTTTGAAAGTCATATAATCGCGGTTTCTGTATAATTAATGCCTGTTGATCGATGTTATTCTTTCTATCGAGAAATTGCGTCGAGAAAAATAACAAATTTTATCATTATTGTTTTTTTTATTTTATCGGAATTCGATTTCTATTCGTTCTTGTGTGTGCACGCTCAGAATGTTTCACTTATTTGTAGCATTAATTCAGTTAACAATCGTTGCATTTACATATTCACAACGAACCCGACACAAAGCGCGCGTTGCTACTTATTTTGCGATATGTATTGTATACTTTTGCAAACAACACTATAGAGGATACTATATACGTGCGTTATTCTTTCCAAGTAGCCATCTACACACAATTTTCGCTCCGTGTTCTTGAGAGCGTCCACCGCAATCTACTTTACAAAAACAAAGAAACAAAAAAAAAATATTACGTTTGCTGTGATTCACGCATGAGCGTAACACACTTGACGATGTGTTACCAGCTCTTTTTGTCGGTACTCAACACCGGAATTGTAGCCGACACGCAAACAACCGTAAATAAAAGCGTAGCCGGCGGGATGACGCGCACGGTCGCACGAAGGGACACTTGGGGTTCGCACGTGAGTCAACGAAATAAAGATTACACTCGAAAGTGTGTTTATATGGGATCGAAGTGATTGTCACGACATCGGACGTTTAACCGAGCCGACTTTATATTTACGAGATGTAACGTAAATATAAACACTCATTTAATTGTTATGTGCCTCACGATTTTATTTGGCTGATATCGGATAATTTCTCGCATCTAACCTTCCTGCGCCTTTTTTCTGGGTCGAAGGGAGCAACAGTGGCGGCTATCGAAGTCAATACAAAACTCTGAAAACCTCCTTATTCGCATACGTCGAAATTACATGAAAAAACGCGACAACAAGCTGCGCGTGCGACTATTGTTTTTTTTCTCTCTGAAATACCTAATAAAATTAATATTAGCGTAAAGTCATAATTACGGTTTATTCGCGGTAGTTTAATACGCTTCCGGGTGCGATTGTCGGATGCCGTTGGTTTACCATCGATGGCGGACAGCTATCACAAATCTGCAAAACGCTTTTATTCCTGTCTCGCGATAATACCACGGAAACCGATTTGGCATCGCTATCGGGGTCTCTCTTGTTTTCTTCCCTCTTCTTTTCTGGCAGCGTTCCACGATCGATATATAAATAAGGCGAAAAATATGTTATCCTGTTTTTAACCATCTCTTAATAGGATTTCCTCAAGATAAACCAATTGACTCAATTGACCTGAATCACAACGATGAAGCTAATATCGAGGAAATAAATATATATAAATACAGAAACACTATACAGTAATCGATTGATAATTAAGTAACGTGTGTCTGATTACACAAAAAACCGCATAGAAATATCAGAATAGATTTAGAATCCTTTCCGAATAATTTTACAATTTTGGCAAAAATATAATTTTATATATTCATATTTGTCTTCATCCAGCCAGAGAGACTCTCGAGCAAAAATATTATACAATCAAATAAAGAGCGCAGTAGTTAGCGAGACATGTGACATCTTCGTTCTATATATCGACAAAATTGAAACAGATATTTCGGACAAGTTGTAACAACGCTCGAGAATTAAATAATGGAGATAATTCGGTGACAACAGCGCGAAACGAAATAACAGAATAACAATTTTGACTATCTAGTGGAGACAAAACGAGATTTATTCCTATTTTTTTCTCAATGAGATTTTCATGAGCACTTAAACAAATAAATTTTCAAAACTAAGATATATATTTAAGGGGATTAACACTCCTCGTCTTTAGGAAGGTGTCATTTGTTGCGCATCGACAAGCAACGCCGCACGTCGCCTCGGGTTGCGGGCTCCGCAACAGACGCGGGCATGAAATTCAATCAAAATCAAAGGGATAAGGAGTATCGGAGCGTGAAAGCGAACGCGCTCGAGTGGTTCCGACGGATTCCTCGCGGCCGGAAAATGTTTCGCAGCGCCAATGTATCGATCGGGCGACTTTATTATCGGTATAGGAGAGAGAATTTCGGCCGTGGTTCTCTCGAGACGATTCCTGAGAGATTGTTCCTTATCGGTCTTTGTGCGACCGCAGGTTTATCCGATCACGGAGTCTCTCGCGTGAGCATAAATCATTACGGGACGGGATGAACGAAATCGCGATTGCGGATGGCGCAGCTGTTCTCTGTCTCACTTCCACTAATCGATCCCGCGGGAACTTATACGAGTCGCTTGCGAGGTCTCTTTATTGAAGATGTATCGAAAACGACGAAATATTTAAAGAGGATGATCTCGCGCATCTTGGTTGGATTAAGATACGGATTTTGACAAAGCTCGACAATATTTTTCGAGTTACATAATAAAGTAAGAAAAAAACAAAATATAAAAAACAAAAGATTGTTTTAAAGTTATTTTACACACTCACATGTAGTATATACAATAATATCAATTTGAATTTGATATCGTGACATAATGTTCTGTGTTATCACAACTTGTGATAAATATTGTGCTGCAAGGATAGATATGTGAAACGTTGAATAGATACATTGACGGAAAATGTTTCGAAAAGCGCATGATAATTATATTAATTCATATTAATTACATAAACAGATCAACAAGATTGACTCGCGCTTCGTGTTATTCACCGAGAAGTCCGGATTTTGCTAATCGTTAAACGATATTTTGCATGACAGAGACCAGCTTGTTCGAGAAGCGACAAAGGGAGTGATCGTAGAAATAATATCCCGAGGAATTAAGGAGCTCTCTCAGCTCATTTACGGTCCAGAACCCTTCGAGACTGCACGCGTTAGTCACGCGCGACGGAGTTCTCTTTAAGGTTTGCGTTGTTTCTACGTGCCCAGGCGAGTCCCAAAGCTCTCGGTCAGAGCTTAATGCGCCTAATGGAACCTCCTGAGTGCCGTTACTAATTTTGCCGCGACTCTCACGATTTAGCGGCGAGCCAACCAACCAGGACATGATCAAAATTTATTAGCCGGTCAGCCGTTCGCAAACAGTCGCCATCATTTGTCGGAATGTGTTATGATTTCTCTTTGTAAGCGCGTACATACTTATTTCGTCCGTCCGAAAACAACTTTGTTATCACGCTGAAAGTTACTCTGAATTAAGATGTGTGATGTTGGAAATCTGTTCAAAGGGTGTCCTTCATTCAATTTCACGAATTTTTCTCTACTAGGACAAAAAAATAATATATAATAAAATAATATATTGTCTTTTCTCATCTGTATTTAATTTGTAGTTTATCACTTTAAGCTGATTTTTTTGGAAAAAGATACATAATATAAAATACAATATATAAGTATAAAAAAATATATATATTTTTAATAATAACTCGATTAATTCTTAGCGACGGAAAACATTTCAAGCTGCTCAACACATTCTTGTACGACAGCGAGTGGTTAGATATAGTGTGCCTACCGTTCGCTATCAACATTTTAATCGAAACTGTTCGACTTTCTTCTAGAGTTTTGGGCAAAGTACCTAAATAGAAACGACCTTTGCCGACGTTATCGTACGGCTATTTGTCACGCACATTCGCCACTGTTGCTCCCTAGCAAATTTCGCAAAAGGCATAGATCTGATCTAACAAAAAAAAGAAAAATTATCGAAGTGTTCTTCCGATTTTTTCGATAGACTCTGAAAGATATAGACAAAAAAAAACAAACACATTTTTTCGTTACGTTAGTATTCATAGATTCTTCCAAGAGATAAAACACCTCTTTAAAATCAGATAAAAACTCCTTAAAATCAGCACCCTTCTAAGAAAAATTAGATCTTTTTCTTTCCAAACAAATATTTTATTCGTTGAAACGCGATAAGAATTACAAATTTCGAACAAAAGTTACATGGCGTTTTTTATGTGTCTATGGTTTTTATGTGTGTAACTTTAGATTTTTATTTGACACATTTTTTAACATGTTCTAGCGTCTGACATATTCGCTTGGAAAGAAACAATATCCGTTTTTCTACAAAACTCAAACATTGAAGAACACTAATATCTCTGTAAGATAGCTATATGGAATTATTCATATCATCGATAACACAGCCACACACAAAAAATTTTTTTTTTCTGATCTAGGGATCTGACCATGTTTACTATATGTTTTTGGGGTCGCTGAATCCGAATCCGGTCTATTTAACCCCATCAGGATTTTGCCATAACCTCAAAAAACCCATAATTTTAGCTATTAAACGCATATAACCCTAAGAATGAAGTTGTAATCTGAAAACCCAAGCTCTTAAACCTCATAATCCCATAACCCACTTAACCCCCATAACCTACTTAATCCCATAATTTTATAATCTATTTAACCCCATAACTCAATGTACATCAACTCCAATAACCACGTATGTCAGATCATTTAACTTGATATGTACGCGTATCTGTCTCCAAAAATATTCTAATTCTATTCTCTCACATTCATTCATGAATCTTTGTATATCAATGAAAAATATATCAGTGATAAATCTCCATATTTTGATACATGGTTCTAGAAGATATTTTCTTTCAAAAAATTCAAATAGGTTCTATGCAGAGCGATTATATCTTGCGTGCGTCTGCATCTAGGGCACTTCCACGTGGTGACGGTGGGCAACGAAGCAATTCCGTCATCCGGCAAAGTCCCTGGATCATGGCTTTCGTGCCGTCATGGCAGACACACGTAGAAAACGTGTTACGATGCAAGGACTCGGAACCCTAGTATCGGCTGGTCAGGGTAGGAAAGCGGGTCCGCAAGCGTCATCATCATGCAACCGCAGCTCTACATTGGTTGGTGATTTGGCTAATGTGGCCATGGGTTTTTTGAGGTTATGGCAAAATCTTGATGTGATGGGATTAAATAGACTTCGGATTTAAATAGACTTTGGATTCAGCGACCCCAAAAACATATAAACATGGTCAGACCTCCAGATCAGAAAAAAATTTTGTTTTGTGTGACTGTGTAATCAACACTTGAGATTGTCACAGATAAAAAAAAAACAACAACATAATTATTTCTTAACGACATAATTATCTCTCAACAATCATGTTATATTCTCAGAAAGCAAACTCTTTCAATAGATTATACTATTTTATCAACTTATTTGTTTGTAAAAAACACTTACTTCATAAGATATAATAACAATTTACAAATCTTTGCCAAAGAAACTTTAATATTCTTGTTAAAATTAAAAACTCTCTCTTCTATTATAAGATTTATGAAATTTTAACAAACTGTCTCAAAATGAAGTAAAAAAGTTGAGTTTCTTAAATTATTATCGTATTGCGAGATTATCTCGCATCAAGATATTTGTAGAAATTAATGGAAAAAATTTCACAGACTATCATAATAACAGCAAAAAGTCACGACAATAATAATCCCGAACAACTGTGCGCGCAATAAACATGAGACGCGAAGGGCGAGAGGGAAGTTTCAACCGGCAGGTTGAAAATTTCATCTCGCGGAAACTTCGGTCTCACGGCGCGGCGGGCGAAGCAGAAATTTATTCGACGTATTAC
>QVOB01008803.1:0-29907 GCA_014839585.1 Pseudomyrmex concolor | reverse complement strand
CGGCGTGTGTGTTCACTCATTTGCATATATGCGCCTAGGCGCGCGTGTGTGTGTGTGCGCGCGCGCGCGAAGAGAAGCTCATCACACAGGTGGATAACAAATATCCTCTTCTCGCAAAGATCGCTGATCCAACAAAGTCCAATAGAAACCACTCACGAGGAAAGGCTAACGGCGGCGGAAGTGGTTCTGGCCGAAATTGGCGGTTCGACTCGGCCGATCTTGCCAAAGCTCCATTTAATAATCCCGATAGAGAGAGCAAGCACGCGGAGAAGGAAGAGGAGAAGAGAAGACGGGGAAAGAGAGATCAGGCAATGAGGAGAGAGCAGAGACGAAGGGTCAGAGGATATATGGAAACACGGGTAAGTTCCCAGTTAGCTCACTTTATATCTACCCAAAGGTACCCGACGACGTTGTAGATCAATAACGCAGTTTGCGCAGATTCGTCGACGACGACCGGCTTTTCCGGATATGCCGCGCGGGCGACTTATGAAAAAGCGAGGCGACGCGACGCGAGTCCAAGTTGGCAATCACGCTGGCACCGGATGCCGGCGTCGGTTCCGATACGATGAACGGCATCCGGGTGAAGTTCGTCGATATACCGCGTCGCTTGTTTTCCAACGGAAAGCCAAGAAAAATATACCGCGATCGTACATACAAGATACCTCTCGCGCGGCTGAGAAAATGTGAAGTCGTCGAAAATCGCGAAGGAAAATTTATTTCGCAGAAAAATTTTCGCTTTGAAAAAAACGCGAACTGATTTTTCGCGTTAACGCGGAAAATTGTCGTTCGTTCGATTATGCGGAACAAAAATAAATACGAGAATCATATTCTCCGTTCCGTCTTGTCAAAATCGATCTTCTCGCGCTGATTAAATTTCGCAAAATTAGCAAAGTATTTCCATCCACGAAGCTGCACGCGAAGGAACAGAACTTGGAGTTTACTCTGGCAAACCCCCGCGCTGCTTCAGGTTCAACGAACAGGCAGATCAAGTACTGAAGTCACGAGGTTGGAATCTGTTCATTACGCCCTTTCCCCAACCTCTCCCATCCTTTTCTTCAGCTGCTGCCTTTCTATAGAGAACAGGGCGAATGGTGCGTCGCAAGAATGAGACTTTCCCGAGTGATTACCGCACATTAGTGATTACATATTGAGGAGAGAGAGAGAGAGAGAGAGAGAGAGAGAGAGAGAATCGTGCGGGATGACAGTAAGTATGTAACACTCCGGGAGCCGGAGATATGGCGCGATAGATGCCGCGCATTCTTCTCCCTCCGTAGCCGCCACCAATACCAGCCGGTGATTACTCCTCGCAAGCCGTCGTATGCAAGACGCTCTCTCTCGTGTTGGGAGCACAACGACGCGGAGAATACCCGGAGAAAATGAGACGAACCGAGGACTATGAGGACAGAATGAAATAGTAGCCGACTCCGGGAGTTGGAATGAACCGTAAGTACGTCGCGCGCGCGCGAGCGGTCAGCGGAGCCTCCGTTGCGGAGGAAACACCGGGAGCACGTACATATATATATATACACCTACATATGTATGTGCGAGAGAAGAACTTTTAGTACGAGGTCAGGGCGAGAGTCAGGTGCCGGTTACGAGGCCCTAAAATCTTGAATCCAGCTGGAATTCGGAAACTGATGAAGCACTCAAGCAAGAATAGAGAGAGACTACATAATTCGCAAGGTCTACTTTCAGCTCCTTTTTCAGATTTTTCATCCTCAGATTCGTAGAATATCTTGTAAAATGTATTTTATGAGGGGGGAAAATCTACAGTTTGTTCGGTCCCGATTTTATATAGTGACAATTTTCTAATGACTTTGAAATCCACTCTTCCTCGGAGGAAATTCTGTATCTTCGATGCTGTGCGCGTTTCACGATTGAAAACAAACCACAATAATACTGTTATTTACACGCGTCTCAATAGTCAGCGGTGGAAACGTCGCGACGATGTTTTTCCGAGCACAATCGGAAAGGAAACACCTTTGACTAATGTGTATAATTCGCAATTACGCGCGACAAGAAATTATTGTATCACTTTGCAAAGCTTCTCTGCTTCGTGCGGTCGAGAGGGGAAACCGAAGACGAAAGGGAACACTATTGTCGAGAGAGAAGCGCGACACAATGACGATCGACGGGAGCTGACCGAAGGAAAAGGGGGGGCGACCGAAGGGACAGAGAGGGCATGCACCGAGTAACACCGAGCGAGTGTCGAGTTGCGGGTGTGTCGTGTGTGCGAGGAGCGCGCGCTGACTCGGACTAATAGGCTAACAGGCTAATGTCGGCTCGTTTTGCCCTCTGATCTTCGCTCGAGCGCTCGCAATTATCGGAGTCAACTGGTACGAGTTGACCCACCGCGCGACGGCGGGCTTTTTACGCCCAGGAACTTAGCCGCGCCATTCATGAAAATCGTCAGCCCCGGAATGCGACGCGTTCGCGACGTATTCTTGTTATGGTCAAAGCACGAAGCACCGACGAACCTTAGAATTGACTGGTCAAAGCCTGAAGAGTTTTTAGCATACTTTTCAATGTACATACGGTATCATCGCAGTGACATATTATAGATTGAATTACGTTTTTACGGGGAGAGTGCACACGTGTACAATAATAATATGTGATACAAAGGAAATATTTTATACGTCTCAAATGTTTATTCAGGCTTTGATCGTTGTTCCGCGCATTAACCAGTCAATCCTAGGACCGCTCGTCCTAGCCTGCTTTGAGCTTTGACCATGACATTCTTACGCGCTTCCGGTCTTGTGCGCGCCCTCGACTTTTCTCTGCGCGTCTTCACAGACACTTTTCGTCACAATTCCCCTAATGTGATATTGAAAGGGTAAGACAATAGAGTTACGCTTTCTATGGATGCGTTCTCGATTCGCCGGGATAAAAAGAACACCGCACGTACGTAGATCAATAAGATCGCACGCGATTGTGATATTCGCAGTTACAATAAAGCTATCTCTCTCTCTCTCTCTCTCCGTAGCAGCGGCAAAGTCTTTATCGCGTCGATCCCCGTTACGGTTAGCTAATGAAGTTACTAACGAAGTTAAACAGTAGGAAAGTGGTTTTTTATGTTGTATCGCATCCTCCTCCCTCGCCGGCGAAAAAGTCGGCGTAATCAAATACACGCCTCTCCTCTTTATCTTGATTATAAATTAAACTTCAGTCGCGCTCGACCAATTAACTCGGATGTAAAGCCGGGAAGCTTGCAAGCGTAAGTTTCAGCGTGAAAAAGACTGGGAAAGGTATGAGAGTGAGAGAGAAAGAGAGAGCTCTCGCATTGCCCAAAGTCCCGAGGTTACATTCACAGCCGCAAGACGGAAAATGTTTCCGTATTCAAATAACGTCTTACAGTTTATCCACGGAAAAGTTACTCGTGAGATACGAGACGCGCGCGCGCGCGACTCCGAAAAGAGTTTATCGAAAGTCGGAAGCAATCTAGAGAGGGCCGTCGATACACAGGTCGCAACCGATACAGATAAATCTTATTCCGTACGGCAAAGCTCGCATTCCCTCCTCTCCTTCTCCCATCCAACTTTCTCCCGAGTGATTAATTTAACCGTGCAGCGGATTAAACTTTCGCTGCGCGTCGTTTTATTGCCGTTTTACGGCCCAGTACTCAAATAGATAAAATCGAGGTTACATTCTCGTGTTGCCTCTTGATGTGTATGTGTATGTGTGTATACAAGCGCGTTCCGATCAACGTAATCATTGCGCGTTGCAACCCACTAATTTGCATCATGTGGATAGAGATAGATATTATTTACGTTTTTGTATAACGTGAACTTTGGTATATACGATATGTCGTAAACTTTTTAACGACCGGTCATCAGCTTGCGATTTACGAGGAAATAAATGTTACATAAGTATACACTCAGTGATATTTTATATCAATAAAGAATTGTATAATAAAAAATATAAAGCATAATTTTAATTATATCCACTCAAAATGCGCAAGATCGCGATTGAAACGATGGAAAATTGAATTTAGTATTCTACGAATTTCGTGCCGATATCTTGTTTAATTTCAATGGAACATTGATCCTCTCCATCAGTCTTTGTCACGTATTGACACTTGCTCGATGCAGCAGTTTCTCCTCCTGCGTACTGCAGTCCGCAGGAAGTTCATGTAAAAATTTCGCGCGGTTCGCAAAACTTAATAATTCTAAGATCCTTATGTGCGCGCGACATAAACTGATAAAAATAATTGACATTTACAAGTCGCAAATTAAAAGACTCATTTTCTTTCTCATATTTTTTTATTTTTGTTAAAAAATATGAGAAAGAAAATATGAGAGAATATATTTGAGGTTTTACGTTGTAAAACGTTGGCAAATATAATTTTTCTCTTTCTCTTTCTCTCTCTCAGTGTTCTTCTCGGAATATGTTGAATTTTAAAACACATCATGTATACGTACATACAGTACAAGCAGATATAGGTGTATGATAATCTCCCCAGAGAAAGTTTGCTTTCTTCTCAAACTGCTATCTATCCTGTTTACGCGTTTTACGAACAAATTGCTGTGCTTAGATTAATCTTTATCGGGGCTCGAGGAGACTTTATCAGGGTTAAGAGGATCAACCAACAATCGGTGCTTAAGCAACAATATCTTTTAATATTCGCAGGAGTAACTCTGTAACAGATCGATCCTCTTTTCGCTTCGTCGCGTCGCGCACAAGATTTTGTTATTTTACTGCTCTTTTTTTCACGAATTAAACATTAAAACTCTCACGACTCGGAGAGTCAATCTACTTCCAAAATTCTCGCTTTAATACAGACGAGAATGTTGTATAATGCAAATAACCGTGTGTATATATATGTATATATATTTTGTCTATATACGTAGCACCGTACAGCAGCCACGGAAATCTCCCTAGAGAAAGTTTCGCCTTCCTTCTAAACTACTATCTATCCTGTTTACTTGTTTTACGAACAAATTGCTGTGCTTTAGATTAATCTTTATCGAAACAGACACATTGAGAGGATCATGCTCGATGCCCTCAGGATCCGAGCCTTTTCAAATATTCCCGTACAGAATCATTCTTTTTATTATATTAATAAAGTAAAGAAATAAATATGAATGCTGTTTCTTCTCTCGTCGTAAACTACACTCTGTATTTTTTTTCTCATTTAATATATTTACTTTTCTCTGTATTTCCTTATATTTATTTTTTATCGTTCGCTTGTTTTCGAACAAAACCTGAAGAATCATATTTTATAATTAATCTACAAGATATTTGCTGGTATTTTTCTTCGTAGATATATATATATATATATTGTATATATGGTACGTATACATATATACAATATATATCTCGACCTCTTCTTTTTACGTCTTTCATTTTTGTTGCTCGCGCACCCCCTTAGATTTTCTCGCAAATTAAACACTGACAATCACAGTAGCGCTCCGCGAGATCCGCGCTCTCAAGACTCTCGCTTTAATCTTGGCTGTTTAGAATCTCATTACTTTATTCCCCGCTCCGCCGCCGTTTCGCGTTCCACAGACCGACCAATTGAAGCAACCGATTATCCCTCACAACACATGCACCAGAGAACTCCCCTTCATGCAAAGGAGCGCGATCTCGTTCGCCGTGCTATTATGGTTACGTAATAATGGTGTGGATTTCCTTCGACAACATTGCAGTCTTCACTGCACACGATCTTGTTGTGCTTTCAACCCCCGCGTACAATGTTATTTCAAAATACATTTTCTTCCGACAGTGATAAACACAAGGAAAAAGACAAAATTCTATTACAAGAGCGGAGTATTGAGAAAATTACATTCCAATAAAAAAAGAAAAAACATGAAGATAAAAATAAAATGTAAAAAAAGTATCCACAAATTTTGAAAATAATGGATCTCAGAAGCTGCTCGCACATTATTACGATAATCTGATATCCTGTATCACTTTTTCATTTTACAAAGAAACTGAATTTCACAAAAGAAACTGTTTTACGCTTCTAGACAATACGAACACGATAGAGAAGAATAATTCAATTTGCGGAAGGATAATTTAACTCGGTAATTTCCAGAAACTTTAACGGAAGCGGCAATCGTAGGTGTGTCTGGATGAATGGTATGAAATACTCGAGAGCTTTGCGGGGCTGTTACAGAGTCGTGAACACGCGAATATATCTTTCAACCGGTTCACTTTGTTGCCCTCCCTTTTATATTTACCTGCTCGTACTGAAAAAGCACAGAAATAACAATACTCGTCCGGTCGAACGTAATGCAATTGTTCCTTTTACGCAGTTGCAATTCCGTTTTGCTGTGCGCGCGCGCGCGCGTGCTTCATGTTATTTAAAGAAGAGATCACGACTGGTGCGGAGCTTGCACAGCTTGTCGCTTAAATTGCGCTTTACACAAGCTTCTCTCTCCCACCCTTCTGACGATAAATATGTAAAGAACTTGTGCCGCCCGTATGTGTATCGACGCGACGTGAATACACAAGCCTATCAAACTACCGTAGGAAACGTAAAGTTATGATTAACAACAAGATGAAGCGTACACTAATTCGATGCGCCCTATAAATTCAAACATACCACACGCGCTAATATTGATCAACCGCACAACGCGAAACACACTCGTCTCTCTCGTTGCCTTCGGCGACCCACAAACCAGAAGAGACTATACTTTTCTACAGTAAACAAGCCCAATGACATTTACAAAACACATGAGCAAACATATAATAACATTTTTCCGTGTTGTATATTTAGATTGATAAAATTATCTTGAATACACACATTTTTTTGTCTAATTTCGCTTGTTTTAATTAGATCTACGTGACGTGTATAAAATGAAGATAAAGCTATATATAGGTTTACGATTTGGTACTAAGTGAGTCCATCCCACACCAATGGGCACTTTACTAGTATTGCATAATATATTATGCATAATATATTGCATAATCTACGTGTGTGTGATTTCTCAGTGGATGTTATTGTTTTATTATTTATCACTTCTTTTATAGAACAAATCTGGTAGAAAATGTTGTAAAAATATTTTTTTTTAATTTTTTTTTTTTTTTTTTTTTTTTTTTTTAATTTACGTGATTCGTGATCATAAAATAAAGAACACAAAAATTGCCGGCGTCAAAAGTTGCTCGAGCGGTAATATTATCGTACATTTTCAAATAAAATTTTTCACATTGCTGCATATGCGTCGGAAAAAGATACACAGAGATAAAAATGCTTTAATACAAAAATTCGCGATGACATTTGTTCTAATTAGAAATGTTGAGCGAGGACATTGTCACGTTACTAATTGATGCGATTACGTCAATAAACGTAATCATTGAGATAAATTAATAAACCTCATAAAAATTATGCATGTGCAAACGAATTTAAGTCGATTCGATTTCTCCTCGAAAATATGTGCAACAGAAACAAGTTCTATTATTATTTCACCGCATTGGCGTCTTTCCCGTTCGTTTACATTTGACGACTACAGCAGTTTTCCTCTCGAGATATCGGCGCGTCCAATATTTACGTCGTTCTTCATTTGAAAGAATCACCGCTCGTTGCACTCTTATCATACGCCCGTAAATTTCCACGAGGGAAAAAGATCGGCCCCGCAAATCGCTATTCTCCCCCTGCGCTCCAATTTTGCGGGATGCTCGCTCCCGAGAATGAAAAGACCTCGTTGGGAGAAGAGAAGCCGAGTGGTTACCAACAAGACGGCGGCGCAGCAAACGCTTGGCTATTCCGCGAAGCTGATATCGGCTTGCAGCCGCGCAGATACCTCACGTACCAAGCAATCTCTTTACCGTTCTCCGTCTTGTTCGCGCTTAAGAGACGATGGTCTTCTTCTCTAGGATAATAGGCTCGATTTTTCCCTCGATAAAAGGCCCTTCTTTATCCCTACTATTGCAAAAAAGAGTCGGCTATAAAAGTTGACAGTTTTATGACTGACCCTTTTTCGACAATTCCGAACGAGAAAATTTATAAAAGGATTAATTTAGATAATTTTATTATTTTTTATTATTTTTTTTTAATTTTTTTAATTTAAGTGTCCAAAATTATTTGGTGTTTATTTTTGAGAAGTACCATATATATCGTTTTCTCAAACTCTTTGTTCATTTATGACAGTCAGAAGATAAGGAGAACCTGTTCCCGCTCAGCTGTTGCATCGCGAGCAGAACACAAAAGACCAAATTGCAACGCGGCATAAGTCGCGTAGATCTTTGTTTATTGCTGCCATTTATTACGACGAATGTATCTATTGTGATCATTTCTCATTCTAATTCGTCGTTGTAACACACACACACACACACAAGCGCGTGAATTCGCGAGTACACATACACACATGCGCCCGCGCGCGCGCATCGCTGTGAGAAACGTCTTTACGAGAACGAAGAACCTACTCTCGGCTCGTTTCCAAGTCCCGAAGTCCCGCGTTCGAGCGTAGATCGAACTGCGCAGAAACGACGACGTAAGGTCGCGAGTGCGGAAGAGGTCGCAGGGGAGGGTTGCGACAAGAAGAGAGAACCGGGTAAGAAGCGCGTAGCCCGTGCTTATAAGGAACGATAGAGGAGCGGTGCAGAAGGACGATAAAGAGCGATAGGACAGAGAACTGCAGATAGAAAGACAAGGACACGAGGGGATGGGGAGAGGATGTCAGAAGGAGGGCTCTGAAGTGGGTTCTGGCGTTGAATTATGCCGCGTATGCAAAGTGCGAGCTATCTCGCGCCGATAAGAGCGACACGCGAGTCGTGCATATCTCGGTGGAAATAAGCAACGACACTTTGCGTCAACCTTGGCTCGGGGAGTCCTGCGGAGAATGTTGGCGGTCGTCGCGAGCGCGAGCGGTAAAAGGGCTGCTCCAGATATTTGCATAATATTTATGCAACCAACCACCTCGTTCGCGGCGGTGACCAGTCTGTCTCTGTTTTCCGTAGGTTTGCAGTTGTAAGAGAAAAAAAGAGACACTTCCGCGCGCGCTGTGTATCCAAGACAATCCATTCTCGCTCTTGTGCGAGAACAAGCTTCGCACTACGCGCTACGAGACGAAAGTTTGCGCCGCGAGCGCGAGATATATCGGCTCCGGAATCACGACTTTGTATTTGCGATCGATACCGGAGATAAGCGACGTATAGCGCAAAGGTGAAGGAGGTTAGTATAGAGAAGGAGGAGGTGAAAGAGGAGAAGGTGGTGGAAACAAATGAGCGGTCTGGCCGCCCGCTTTCGGTGGCTCGAGATTGCGAGTTTGAGCTTTGGCATTTGAATTCAATTTTGCCGTATACAACCGCGAGCTGCAGTAACCGAGTAATATTCTATAGATTAGCGTGACCGCAACGGGAGTAATTACTCGAACAGTTGGCAATGACTCCCTTCGGCTTTTCAGCGGAATTAAGGCGTACGCAGGCGTAATGCGCGAATAACGAAGCCTTGCCACTTTTACTAATCTCCGTTTCTGATCGAATGTCGTAATATTGTACATGCTGATGTACTACGCGGCGGCGGCCGTGCGTTCTGGAAATAAGGCTTGTCGTCGAGGTTTTCCGGATTTTTTTAATGTCGTCGCGAAATTGTACGAAATGCTGGAGACAGCGCGAGGTTTCCGTAACTTAAAATTAGTATTATCACGAGAGAGGTGTATTGCTCATTGTCTATTATTCATGAGCTTCGTAATATGATGTATTAGATTTTCAAAAGTTTACTCATTAACGCAGAGTGTCAGAAAACGTATTTTGCAGGACGGTGGAGGAGGTGAGGAAGTTGATGGAAACGAACATACACGTACGTGTGCTTCGCAAAATATCGTGTAATATCAAGCAATGTGGCAGAAATAGTATGCGCATTCGAACATTTCGTGTTTCTCGCAAAGATAATTAAAACCGCTTCGTGTATGTATACACGTGCCCGCCCCGAACGCATTCGTGGTAGTGGTGGTAGTGGTGGTGGTGGAATTATACCGAGAACAGATCGATCTTAATTACCGCGACGACCGGCTATTTTTGCTCCCGGTATCATTACGACCCCCGGTGTCGTTTTATGACGCACGTCACAGAAATGAGGTGCGTTGTCAGTCGATTTAAGAGATTCGCCTTATTTTTTCATATCTCTGTAAATTATTAAACATCTTGAATGTCATTGATCTTAGTTCTTCGTTTTATCGTCTTCAAAATATAACATCTTCAGTCATCTTATTGTTAGATATGTGCTCCCGAAATCGCGACATTACTTGAAGGCAATGATTTCGAATACCGTAATAAATCTATAAGGACGTGTACAACACAATATGCCGCTATTTTTATAAATGTAAGAATAATAATCGCGAGCACGAATCGTCCGCGGGAAAATTTCCCAAGGTTATCAACGTTTTTCCGTGTGCGTCACGCTACGATTCGAAAGGCCGTGGAGAAAACGACTAAATGTCGTCTGAAATGACGTCATCCCCTTCCCTGCGCACACACACACACACACACACACACACACACATATACACGTGCCCATTCTGATATTCATCACCGCGGCGAATGAATACACGAACGCACGTCAGAAGGCGAAACTCTTCCCGGCACTGTCACCGACATTAACGACGCAGCACGTCGGATCCTTGAGCGAGGCTTAATGCCTATCCAGAACGACAATTTCGTCACGAAGACGAATATTATTAACGTGACTCGACACATAATGGGGACCGATGAGAGAAACGGAAGTGCCTGCGGGGGATTCCGGCTGTCGCGGCAAATGAGGACGAAAATCGTTGCGCAATGCCAAATAAAAATCGCATTTGTTAAAACGAATGAATATTAATTCCGTTACATCGTACGTTGTGTGTTTGTGTGTGTGTTGCATTTGGAATTGAGCAATAACAGCCGGATGATAATGATATCGGGCCGTTTCTGTACGCGCGAAGTCCGATAACTCCCGACGAATTTACCAGTCATTAGCATTTCAAAGTATGTGCCTAACGAAAATCCGGTTATTCTACTGTTCGCGCGCTGATATTATTAATAAACCAGCCAAATAGAGCTTTAATTACAAAAATCATATCATTATTATTATATATTATTATTATTATTCGTACATATATATCCCACAAAACATAATGACAAAACAATAAAGCGGCAATTGTAGAGCGCGTATAGATATTCAAAAGCGCGCACATAGTCCCCAACGTTAAAAAATGATAATTAAACACCGCATGACCACTCTGTAAAATCGTCGCACGACGGTCTCTCGCGCAATTGCGAATGAAACAATTAACCGAAACTAACGTCGCGCAGAATAATACGGCTACGTGTATTACGCCACATCAGCGGAAGGCGGACGGTAATATTTATCTAACGCGGTCGTTAAAGGATTAGCGCGGACGAAGGCTTTGCACCTTACTCGGGGTCGGTGTGCGCATATAAACCTGCGGAGCCGCGGACAAGTTGCGGCAACGGCAGCAGCAAGTGCAACCTGCTGCGCCGGAGCTAGATGATTTACTACGACGACCGGCGGACCGGTGGCCACGACCGGAAGGGAAGCGCCGCGGACCGCGAGAGCGTTGCACCTCTCGGCGTCGCGTTTGTAATATCGTATAGTCGGGACCTGACGCGGTCTCGCTCTCTCTTTTCTCTGCTCTGTACAAGTGTAATATGTACAATAGGAGGAAACGCTGCGGAGCAAATTAGACGTATACGTGAGGAAGCTCCCGCGCCCACGGTTAATTAATACGACGAGTCTCTTCGAGTCTTCCTCCGTTCTTTCGCGCATTATACGAGAGAGAGAGAGAGAGAGAGAAAGAGAGAGACACCAAAGAGTCGAGTCTTACAAGTGAGAGAAGTGTGTAAAACGCGACTTTCTGGCTCGCTAATTCGCATTTCTTCCCCACTGTAAGTACGTGCAATTAGATTTTTAGTCGAGAAGAAGCCTTAATTAATTGCAGCTTAATCCGTAATTTATATACGCGCGGCCGGGCAATTCGAATTACCGGCTTGCTTCCTTCCCATACGCGAAATTTATTTTCCGCGCGTGGAAATGAACTTAAGCTACCGCAGCAGGTGCATAAATTCAGCGAACGGTGTTGTAGTATATATCATGTATAGTATCTCTTGCTAAAATATAAGAAAGAAATATTTCTTTGCATCCCGAAATAATATCGAAATTCAAAGGCTAAAATAACGTCAAGTGCACTGAATGCAAATTTGAGAACATGCTTGCTCGCGCCGAACGGCGTTGTTGTTGCGAAATTAGCGTGAAAAATCAAAGCCGGCGAATTCTTCCGATGTAAGACACGTATGATGGATTTATTTACTCTGGGCAAAGGCTTTGCAAGAAAAATGAATTTTCTTGCGCGAGAGGTCATATCTCCAAGAAAGCAACATTCTGGACGGAAGCGTTTACCGATATCTGCATAAGATTAATGGTGTTTGACGTTGTGTATGAAATATTAAAATGTATAACGTTACAATAGTTCTTGTCGCGAAAGCTGCAATCAATAAAAAAAAAACTCTGTGTTCGCGTGGTACAATTACTTAATTTCGTGTGTGTGTGTGTGTATCTTCAATCTCATTAATTTTTAATAACGTACTAACATTATTTTTCATTTATCTTAAAATAGATTTAAATTTGCTACCGCCCCCGCAAATCAATCAGATATTCTTTGACACAAAGGGTTTAAAATAAACAGATCTTTCTATTTCTTGAAACATATAATTTTACGTTTTGCAACGTGGTAAAGTTGCGAACGTGACACTTGCCTCGGGCGCAGAAATACGAATGCCAATTTTGATTGACAGATTAATTATTTGGTATCGTCATTTTTATATACCAAGTACATACTGTTTTTTTTTTCTCGATTCAAAATTAACTTTTATACACACGGGAAAGAGGTAAACAATAGACCTTCTATTCAACTTCCACGTAATGGAGTTTCATTTTGTTTTTTGTTTTTTTTTTTTTTTTATTTAAAACTAAATAGTCAATTTTTTCTCTCGTATGTATTTTTGCGGTTATCGCATATCTCGCTCTGCATCGCATATCGCGATGATATACACGTGAACATCGACATTACGTCTCTGATAGTCGCTTAAATGCGCTTTCGACGAATGCGCTATCAATATTGGCAATTATATAGTCATCAAGCGTGTGGATAATAGTCAGCTTAAGGGGGTTAACGGAAATTGCCCGGGCACTTTTTCCTCGAGACCGATTCTATCTCATCGACTTCATGAACGGCAACCGGATAAACCGGATTGAGCTTTCGATGTCGACGCGTCCGGCGCGATGTAACTCTCGATTCGCGCGTCGAGAGTCGAGTCAGGCCGAGCTGAGCCGAGTCGAATCGCGGCATCGCGTCGCGCGGTGGTCGGAGATCGGTTTAGCGTTTTGTAGACGGGAAAACAAGCGCGTCCTCGATTCGACGGATTCTTCTTCCGCCGCTATAGCAATTTCCGGCTCGCCTCTGGCGTTACCATTGCTCGTCTACCATCAGCGAAACGAACAGCGCATTCAGTGTGGATGTACTTATAGGGTGTCTAGAACATCGACGTTTCAAACGAAGAAAACTAATGCAAAAATATAAGAAAATATATGCAAATATATGTAAATAATTTCATCAGCAGCGTGGATTCCGAAAAAAATTCCGAATATGGAAATAGTTTGTGTTTATTAATTGGTAAAGTGCATCTCACGCGACTCAAACTATGTTAACGACGTTATCACGGTTTCATTGATTCGCCGCTCGCGTTCTTCACCGTATCGAGTTATTTTTCTCGAAAAATGCGCGCAACCGGTCGTAAAGTTTATTCCAGCGGGAGAATCACCCTCTGTCGCGACTTACCCAGCCACTCAGTATACGTTGGGTGCGATTACCATCGTGTGCGCGCAAACGTACATACGTACTAGGCTAGCGCGCGCCCGTACGGAGATAAAAGACAAACCGCACATTCGTCGTACCGCGTTACGCTGCGCACCGCGACAAATGCAACGCAAATTGTGGTGCATTAGTGTAAATGAATGCGGACGAGTTGGCGGTATGCAAAGCGAGCTCTGCCTGCCAGGATACGGTATACACGCACGCATACGGTAGTACCGGCAGTATGTACGCGCGCGCGCGCGCAGATAATATTAAATTGCATTCGGTAGATATTCCTCCGGAGCGGAGGGATGAAGGGTGTGAGAGCGAAGAAAGTAGTTCTCGCGCGAAGAAAAAAAATATACAGAGAGATGCAAAAAATAATTTTCTCCCCGTTCTGACGGCGCAAAGTGGCGTCGTTTCGCGGCGATTTATCAAAAATTTGTTTCTAGTTCGAGCGTTTCATTTCCGTAATAGTTCGCGCGTGAAAGTTCGCGCGATCCGTTGATTCGCATTAAAAGTTCAGCCCCTCAGTTGCCTCGCCTTCTTTATTTCCTCCTCCGTGAAATTTATTCCAGCTAGTGGCGGCCGGTTTGTTCAGCTCGTGTTTTGATACTCCGTCATTCCCCTCGTCCCGCGTGTGTCTTCATCACGGCAATTGCCGGTAACGTTTCCATAAACAACAGTTGTCTTCCCGCGAGAACAATACCTCTGATTACGCCCGCTGATATCTCCCGCTTTTCCGTTTTTCTTCTTTTTTCTCTTCTTCTCTCTTTTTCTTCGCGCCCCTAGTGTATGAAATGATCTTCCTCATTAAATTCCGCGCAATATCCCGCCGGTATTTCGTTTCGATTATTATGCTATTATCGCGAAAAAAAAAGCTACCCTCCCGCCTTTCCTCTTATATTCCCGTTTCCTCCGCGCTCTTACCGTGAGATTACATTCCCAAGCGTATTTAACTTTGTCCTGCCTCAGACCTCTTTCCATTTTGTCCGCGGCGGGAAACACGGCAGAGAAAACAGTGAACTCTCCGGTATATATATGCATACTCTTTATCGATATATTTTGTCGAGAAGGAAATACTTCTTGCAACTTAGACTGAGAAGATTTTTCTCGCATAAAGAAACTTTGTTTTGCCAATTTACTTCTTTTTTCCGCTTCTATAATAATGTACATAATTACGTTTTGCATCTTGAACGTTTGAAATACCTACTGCGCCTTTAGATTAATTTGTACGATTGCAATTATGATTGTGTGATGGAAAACCGTACTCGCAATTTTAGACGTACAGATAACGTTATTCCTCATCTGGGGCGGATGCAGCATATAATTTGCACGATTTCGCGAACGATCTATAATCCGGAGTGAAAGGTTGAACCCGCCTCGTAAGAACAGCAAAGTGATCGAAATTAAACCGGTCACGTGGAAAGAGGCGCCGTCTGAGACTCAAAAGGCGACGAGGAAGAGAAGGAAACGTCGACACGTCGTCGAGCGGATAGGACAATCGATACTCGGCCGCGTTTCGACGTCAGCACACGAGCACTCGAGTCCTCTAACCCTCTTCTCTACACACAGCTCCTTTTTCCCTTGCGCTCTCTTCCTCGTTCCTTTCTCACCTTCCTTTCCTCTCCTCCTTCGTCCTCTCGCCCCCTCGCCATCCTGTTATTCCATTTCATTCCACTCCACGTTGTGGCCGCCTCTCGAGCTTCTTCTCACGCGCCGTATGTACGTACACTGCGTAAGTAAGAAGTTTCCACGTGTATAAACCAACGATCGTATAAATACGACGGGGATCGTAAAGTCTCGGCGCCGACGAAAGTGACGCGAAACGGCGAAACCGCTCCTCCTCCGCTCGGCTCGTAAACTCGACCCGCCGCGCTCGCATTCGCACGCCAACGAAATATGAGAATATACCTCACTCGACGGCAAGAACCCGGTTATCTTTTTCCGTCTCGCTCCATTAGAGAGAGAAATTCCCGATATAATGTGTATATACTTAAAGGCGCTCGTAAATCGAAGGAGGAAATGGTGCGAAATGATGGTGGTCGTGCGAAAAGTATTTCTAATCATAGTAACTCGAAATTCGCAGCGTAAAAGACGGCTTTCTTTTAGATCCTCGCGAAATTTTCGCGAAAGTAATTCCCCAAGTAAAAGCAAATAATATAGAACTGTAAAAATAAATACAACAAAAGAGGATCGATGCGAGAAAGATGGCGCGAGAAATATAAAAAAAAAAAAAAAAAAAAAAAAAAAAAAAAAACGATGCTTTATTTTCGCGAAGTTAATCTTCAAAGTGAAGTAAATAATGCAATTGTAAAAATACAGAGAAGGAGAGGAGATGAGAAAATAGCTCCTCTTCAAAATCCTATGTATTACCATTCTCGTCAGGTGTATTAGATTACTAATGATACTCCGTCTTTTCTCGATGTCCCGCGATAAAAGCATTCGGATACGCCGGCATTCAGCGGCGTTTGCACGCCGCTCTATACGCTACGCTAAAAGCTAAAAGCGAGGTTTACAAAAAAGATTAAGGGCCGGTGCGCGAAGTGCACCTGCAATTCGCGCGCGCCGACCGTTTGTTCAAAGCCTCAATGTTCCGCTTTTATACACGTACTTAAACCCACCCGAGTTCCGTGTGTTCGCGAGAGCTTCACAGCCATTAATAAGACTTTCATCGGAAAAAATGCGGAAACATCGCGAGCAAAGTAAAATACGCGTGAAGTGTCAGTTTTTCGAAGAGGAAGTTACTCTAGACTGCCGCGGGGCTTATCACAAGACACGCGTTTCTGCAATATTAAACCGGGCACACCGGCACACATCGTGTGTGCGTCGATTCTGCAGATATTATCTTACATATATGTATATATGCGAGATCTCTCTGCGAGTTCGAAGGAGTCGCTCTCACGGGGGCGCCGCGCCGGTGCACGTTACCAGCCAACTGCGCCCTCGTAATTACCATCCCAGGTCGGGAGAGAAAGAGAGAGAGAGAAAGCGACATAGCCTTAGGAAGGCAAAGGTGCTACACCACTCGTTGGCCTCGTCACGGTGCGCGATTACACTCGTTGTCGTCTTTGCGATAGTAACAGGCGGAGACTACGCCCGACACCGCTCTCGATGCGCACACCGACTTCCAGATGTAGTAAGCTCGTTAGGAACACGACCCGCATTTGCCGTTCTCTCTGGATGACATTACAAACCAACTCCCGAAAATATCTGCAATGTCGCGCCGACCGTTCTCTCAGCACGTTATCCCAAGTTACCTGATTTTTCCATCGGATATCACGTAAAAGGTACCTTGCGCGCAGATGTCCCACTTCTACCGCATTATTTTCCACTGACAGACTTCTTCGGGCAATTTAAGAACGACGTTTTGACGACGACGGCGACGATGTCGAGGGGAAAACGTCGAGATTCTGGTTTTCAAATGAGGAATAATAGAAAGCAAAGAGTGAATTTTTGGCGGAAGAAAATAAGGGGAATCGTATATTGCTCCGATTAATCTAAAGTGAGCTCTCGAGGGAAATTTGATAGAATTTTTATTGGAGTTTTATACGTACGCATATTTAGCGAACGTTATCGAAAATTCGACATTGATTGACAAAGAAAGAAAATATAAATATACCCTAAAAATATATCGTAGAATTTAAATATTTTCTCGAAATAAGTATAAATATTTAAAACAATTCTCTCCGCGCAGTACTTTTATAATAAAAATCCTATTGCTCTAGACGTGATTGATCGTTGAATCTTTGTGAAAATAATGCTGTTTACTGCTGTTTAATGCTGGTTTACAGTGGCCAAGTGTTTCGCGAATATGTAAAATATTTGTTAGCAAAAAGCGAGACTTTATTCGAAACGTAACAGTACTTATCTCGCGTATATACTTTTGCAGAGTTAAAAGCCCGAAGTGCGAGCCATATATCTCTATCGAAAAAAGCTTCGCTTCTTTGCGCGCGAGAGATTGCGGAGACATGTCGGAATATGAGCCGAACACAAATGGGCCGCTTTGTGCTTTTTCGCTTTGGATTCTCAGCGGTCGCTGCCGCCGCCACTTCTCTAACATGAGTATAATTTTAATATTGCGCGCGTGCTCCCCCACCGAAAATGCAAACGAGTCGTAGAAGCGAAATGCAGACTGCGCCGCAAACTGAAGATCTCTCGACTCACGGAGAAACCGAGTATTTCAGCACTTCGCGAAAATTCGAAAACGTGTGCAGAAAATCGCAAACTCTCTGAAAAAGGGACTACGTAATTTATCCGCTACATGTATTATTTGCGCGCACTCGAATAATTACAAAATAAAATTGAGCTAAGCGTTGACGCGGATTAAAATTATTAAAAAAAAAACATTTGCAATATATTTATTTCCAAATGTTTGTAATGCGTGAAGTATGTACACTGAGAAAAAAATTGATGAATCAACAAAATCTTATTTAAGCCAATCATTTGCCGCGATCAAAAATTATCAACCAAATATTTGTTAATCTAAAAAAATATGCTATTATCTTAATTCTAGTAGGTTTGAATTAAAAAAAAAGCACTTCAAATAACAATTATAACTGCGAACTAAATACATTTTGTTGAAAATGCAAGTATATTTTTCTCAGTGTATGTATAACACATTTACTTACTCGTATATAAAACATTTCGCATTTGCAATGCAAATATAGTGTGATAGTTATATAAAATTGACATATCAAATACAAGGCTATAAACGCATTGATAAATACATTACGATTGTGAAGAAAAACAAGGATTAATATACTTTATATTCGAACAATGACGTGTGTTAGTTTCTAAATCAGCAGCTTTTGAAACTAACAAAGATGGTTTTAATCGAATCGTTTGCGATTATATGTTTCTCTTCTGGTGCTTATATCCGTCTATATTTCGAATTTCGTTTGAAATTATCACAAAAATCGCCGCGTTCGCGCACCGTAAAATATCGTTCCCTTTGTAAAAAACAGTATCGAGAATATCGCAAACAGCGATGTAACTCGAATCCCAAGTGTACACACACATGACAATAGTTACACGGAAACAACGATATTCACAAAAATATATTTTTCGAGCATGGAGTTCTTTTATTTACTTTACGCTACAGTCAATCCCACGGTGGACGCCGAACATCGCGCAAGGAATTTTTAAAGAAATTTGTGAGAAGTACGTTTTGTAAGAACAGACAAAAATAACAGTGGTAGTTTTGCTCTTCGATATTGTTAGAAAATATCTTACAATTGTATCTTAAAAGAGCTGAGAGTTTTAAAACGTTTTAAAACAAAAAAGCAAGCAAACAAAGAAACTACCGTTGTCTTTAAATTACAGACATTTTCATGTGTGTCGCGTCTCACTTGAACCGTGTTAATTACTAAACTACTGGGCAATACTCCAGAATCTGGTTCGAAACAGGAGCGGCACTTCATCGCGAACGGTGAAAATCATAAATTACACTGAAAAGCTTTCTGCCCCAGAAAGCCTTAATATCCACTTATCGTCGCCGACCATTATGCTCGTTGTCGTATCCGGCCCGGACGGTCAGTCCGACGCGGCGATTTCTACGAGAGCGCGCGCACAAGTGTCTCTCGCGTTTCGGAAAAATCCATTTCACAAAAATATCCATATTTTTTTTATATTTTCTATATTAATCTATATTTTGACATATACGTGTATATTCTTCGGGCGCGATGTACATGTTATGGTCAAAGCTCGAAGCACGGATGATCCTAGGATTGACAGGTTAATGCGCAAAACACGATCAAAGCCCGAAATAAAGTTTTTAGCATACTTTTCAATGTACGCTATTATCGCAGTGACATATTATAGATTAGGTTGAATTAGATTTTTACAGAGAAAGGGTGCAGTCCCTCTTCCGCCCACACATGTACGATAATATGTGATACAAAGAAAATATTTTATATGTCTAATATTTTATGTCTATTCTTTGACCGTTGTTCCGTGCATTGACCAGTCAATTCTAGCAATGCCTGTGCTTCAGGCTTTGACTAACATATATATTTTCTTTAAAACCCGTGAAAAATCCCGCGGTGTTTAGCATACGTACACATAGATTCTCCGTATATTTTTAGCTCCGATGTGTTCCAATTTTCGTGCGACGGCCGCTATCTATCGTTCACAGCCACCCCCGTATATTCCTTTTATCCCGTTCGAATCTTTTATTAAATTTAAAAGCCATATTAACATTTATTTATGGGCTTACACAAAGAGCGGCGGCGGCGATAAACACTCGGAAATTAATGATCGCGCGATGACAAGTTTTTCATATATCGATGAAAATTTCCGCGCGATTATTTACCGTTCATTTATCTCGACGAGCGAAGAAAAGATAATGATCACGTATATACACATACACGTAATCATCGCGATATTTTATTTTATTATATCGTATCAATTAGTGCCCATACATGTTTATCATTTTCAAAACCCATTTACAGAACATGCGCTGTATTATTGGCTCGTTAATGTTTACAACTTCATTTTGCATCAGTTTTATTTTTCTGACATTATGAAAATTGTCGTTCGTCGAAGTTGCGTTATTATTTCGCAATATATACGTTCGCGCAAAGTAAAACGTTATAAATAAAATATATATTTTATTTTAATCAACATGTTTATAACGCGCGCGTCGTATTTGTCTACAACAATGTTCGAGCGTATTTTAATAAACTCGCGAAATAATAAAAAGATGGAGATATTATTTATTGTGTGTGTGTGTGTGCGTGAGCGCGCGCGCGCGCGAATTAAATACAATATATATAGGTACAGATTTGTACGTACACATACACACACTCGACAGCGTGTATATACGCGGCATTTTGCAGCATCAGCGTGCGGCGGCAAGCCATAACTCATGAAACGGCTATCGGTCGGTTTCCAGGGAACCATAGATCACACACCGGGCATCGAGTTAAAATTCAACGACGCGGAGGGACACGAAATTTTCGCACGCGACAATTTCGCGCGCCGACGAAAAACCGGCGAACGGAACGGATTCGTTCACGTCTCGTCTACTCTCGACAGCCCTGACCTAGACAACGATGCGACACGATATACGCACGCGGATGGGGGATAAATCAGTTCTTTCACCTTGTGTCTCTCTCGTTCACGGATTGCGCTGCACGTTTTTCTTTCGAGGGGTTTAAAATTCAGACGAATCTAATAGCGCACGAAACGTTTATACAATCCGAAAAATTCGTACTCTCGCGGGGTATCGCTTGTTATCGGCGCGCGTGTGTGCTTTTGAAAAAAGTCCGACTCGCCTAATGCTCCGCGTAGACACACACACACACACACACAAGTGCGCCCGTGTTTTTTCGCGTATGTGCGTGTGTTGTGGCTGTGCTGCGCGCATTCGCTCCGTTTATCTCTTTTATTTCATATTGGTATATCTCGGAAAAGCGGTATTCCGCGGCTACATCGCGTCGTTCGCAAGTACGGTACCGCGCCGCGCGTGCAGCATCTGCAATTTTCTATACACACACACACACTTGCACACATTTTCCTCCACGGCGATGCTACGTTTATAAACCGCGTCGCGCACTCGGCTTCGTCTCTTTTCGATATCGGATGTTTATGTGACAGCGGCGCGAATTAAACGTTCAGAGCGCCGCCGTCGAGTTTTTCCGCGCTCATTTTCGTATCAAGTAGAAAACAAAATTGAAAAATCACTAGATATGATTAATTATAGTTTCACATTCGCTCGTTATCTTTGTGTAAAAACAACTCTGGAAAATATCGAACCTTTTTTCGCGCATTTGTTATCTACGATTTTGTTTCGTGTCAAGTCGAAAACAGAAAATCTAATTACGGTTCTATCTTATATTTGTTCATTGTTTGTGTAGTTTTGAAGACAAGTCTGAAAAAAGGTAGTTCCAATATTCTAATTAATTATCTACAATTTCTGGAATTGAGGTTTTGCAACAATGGCGATCGAGATTTATGCCACTTTTTGTCAAGTTCTATTGTTTCACTAATAGACAGTTTTATCAACACGTAGTTATTACAAAATGTTAACAAAATTGCTCGCGAAATTTACAAATACAAAAAAAAGACATGTCACTTTAGATCGGTGAATTATGTAATTGTCAATTATCTCCTCATTTGTAAATTCTATCACGAGCGAGAGATTGCTCGTGGGTGGGACAAGCACAAAACAGAGTAATTACCGACGTTACCTCCATCTCGCTTCGCGACACGCGGGATTAACAACAGGATATATACACGCAAATATTCCGGGTATTCACGGACTATCTGCGCTCGAACTGTTCCTCCTGCTCATTCGAATGAAATGTCCGCGCGATATATATCGATCGTTGCCGGATTTATTGCAGCTTAAATGCTTATCGATAGTTAGCATTTGTTTTATATGCGCTGAAAACTTGCTATTTGACTGCTCTTTCTCTCTCTTTCTCTTTCGCATTGCAAAGCAATTTTCATCGCGATGCGAACGCGTTGCGAATTAACAGGTCGACGTACTAGCGCGAACGACGACGTCGCTGTACTACGACGTGTCTCGTTTATCCGGCTTATTTCAGATATGTATCTGCAAGTTGGCCTTCGCGTCCTCGCTCGTAACTGCACGGGATTCATACAAACGTGCAACGACCGCAACAATCCAAACGTTATGTATTTGCGCGCTTTGCTTACGACACGGCTTCGCGGAACGAACGACGGATTCCGCACCTGCATACCTGATATTGATATCCGAAGCGAATACTTCGATAAACGATGCGCACACCGGCTTGTAGCAGCTAAGCCAGTTCGACTAAGATGTCTTCTTTTATAACCCTTTTTTTCCGTCTCGGATTTGATCAAAGATGCGCTTTCCGGATAACAATCTTTTTTTTTTTTTCGATAAAAAGGTAAAGACATTTATGGTCTATTCCAGTGATCTCGTTTTGAAATTTCGGAAAGAATTGTATTAAATAACGCGCAAGATAGCGTTAAATAATACCTCTGCGAGAAAATCATCGAACATTAAAATTTTACGTGAAACCGGTCAGTGACATTCTCTTCGAGAAAACGACAGGAGTGTGTGTGTTAAAAAAAACTTATAGAAACTCGCGCTTAACTCGCGTCATAAAAACTATCGAATCGCTAATTTCACCTTCTCTTATGGCGTTCGAAAGCGTGCTTCCTCTCGCGAATGTGCGTACTTTCTCCACACGCGGCTCAATTTGTATTCCTGATGTATGTCTCTCGCCTTATATCACTATGCGCAATCTCTCAACTCTATCGACCGCCGAACTGTGAATGTCAGATGCGGCACTAAATATAGTCAGCTTATTAATTACGGTCTTCATATAGAGATACGTAACCAGACAACCGTGGTTCAACCGTGATGCAGAATCACCGGCATGCAGCATGCTCGGATACAGTGTACTCGGATGATAAATAATTTATCAAACAAAGAAATGTTCATAAAAGTATATTTGTATGTGTTTTCTTGCACGATCGTAAATATCAAATGTCCGGAGACAAATTTAATTTGAGTGTTGGCAAAAAACAAACAGTTTCAATCGTTTATTTAAAAAATCATAAACGTAAAGTGAAAATGACGTTTATAAGATTAGTAGACTTGTTACAATACGTATTTATAAACATTTTCAGAATTAGATTGTCATTTTGTATGCAATTTTATTAACAAAACCGTTTGATTTGAAAAAAAAAATTATTGTCAACGAGATATTCGAAATATAAAAAGTGTGTTAGAACAAAATCGAGATGAAACATCTAATCAAATTGTCTTTAAGCGAAATCCAATACGAAAATTAATCAAACAATTTTACTATAAATAAAAATATGATCGGCGTTAATTCCGGCACGTTGAATACACAGTGATAATAAAATAAGTCGTCAAACTTTGGGCGGGCCGCCCGATCAATTCGGAATCGATATCTTATCTCGAGTACGTTCTGTTAAATCGCTAATGAATATTTATAACACGCGCGGGAACGAGTAGCGCGGTCGAATTCAATTATCTCCCGTCGGGGGAAGGGCGCGTCGCGAACCACTCCAATTTTTCTTCCGATACGCTAATCGGTCGGACATTACACAGGCATGTATTCCACGCGGGTGGTGCGAATCGCCAATTGACGGGAACGTGGAAGCCGGGCCGCGATATCGTGCGGTGCAGTGCGGCGTAGCGATCGGTTGGATGAACGTTGGTCGCGCGAGGACGAAAGGGGCGTCGTCCTCGCGAGACGATCAATCACCTCGAAAGCATTCTTCCCTTCCTTCTTTTACTACACACATGCGCGCACACACACATAGATATACACCGAGTTCTCGCACCGTTGAAATCGCTCGTCAGCCGCAGGACTATTGGCTCAACGAACGAGAATCCACTCGAACGACCTCATGGCGAGGAAGCGTAACGCGGTGGTTGTATGTCCGCCACGGGAAAATACCCTAAACGTACCTACACCGGCCATCGACCGTCGCAATTTATTCATTGCACGGTTGAATGTCCGAGTCTCTAATTAGAATAATGCTCGGTTTTGTTCTGTTCCGTCCTTCTTGACGTTGGTGTGAACGGTTTTTTTACGTAACGTTAAATCGATCTCTTTCTCACGTCTTTTGGGAATTTCTAAAATTAATTCGTGCTGGCGTTCGAAATTATTCCGATTATTCTAAAATTATTTTTATCTTATCTACGTCAGTCAATTAAAATCAAATTTATTTATTATTTCAAAAGTCTGCAACTGTTATATTTTTTGAATGAGTTTTAATATTCTATATTCTATATTTTTGGAACAAATGTTGCTATTTTTGAAAAAGAAAACCTACATTTTCGATTTAGAAACTAAATTTGCATGAATCTCGAAAAATTGTTTATTCAATTATTCACGAGCTAGCGAAACGCTTTTTTGTTTCCACTGATAACGGAGTGTGATAAATCATAATAATTTCGCGTGTTTGTGCCAACTCGGCATTGCTTCAAAGTATCTCGGAGTATCGCGTTTCGCTTTATATTATATCTGGAGAGATTCATTGATAAATACGCGAACCAACTTTTTTCTTTACAAATATTTAA
This sequence comes from Pseudomyrmex concolor, assembly GCA_014839585.1. Classification (NCBI taxonomy): domain Eukaryota; kingdom Metazoa; phylum Arthropoda; class Insecta; order Hymenoptera; family Formicidae; genus Pseudomyrmex; species Pseudomyrmex concolor. The sequence goes on along the minus strand of QVOB01008803.1, from coordinate 5,064 downwards.
CAGAATGCCGTTGTTTATCATATCTTTCTCATCTTCAACATTTCTATCATGCTACTTAAGTTTCTAAATTGAGTTCACGTTGAAGTTGGGTCCATTTGAAATCAAGTCAAAGGCAAGGTTTCCTGTTTGCAGTTTGAAAGAGTATATTTCACTAAAACAGTTTAATTCGCGATGCTTATTAATTAAATTAAATTGCAAAACTAAATACCGTGTGCGCCGAGTTTTCTCAATGAAAATGAAAATTTGTCTTTTTTCGCGTATGTATTTTTTTGTCACGCGTTTTGAAATAAATTATTTATTCAGCCGAGATTTAAGCAGAAAGCACATTTCGAAACGTAATTTCTCTATTTTCGCGAGAATAAATGCACTTTTTCGCAATTTCTTTTAACATGGGTTCATTTTCACAAATACTCTTATCTTCGCTTTAATATTCTCCGCTCAACAAAACTGAGAGAAAAAACTATTTTATTTGCGCGCGGCAATAAAAGATATATTAATCCTTCGATTTTCGTCCAAGGAAAATTAACTCCTGTTTATAGACGATCGGATACGTCTGGAAAGTTTGTCGATTTACTTTACGATCTCCGCGTATACGATAATTATGTTATATATAAAAGATAGTTTCTCCCCTCAATTCGCAGTCGCAGCGCAAGAAGCGACAAAGTGAGTGTGTGTGTGTGTGAAAGAGAAAGATTTAATTCTCTCGCGTTTCGTCGCGTCTATTTGTTTTAGCTGGTTATTATAGCCGTTCATGCGCGATGTAAAATTTGTACACAGAGCTCTATTCACAAGAGAAATATTTTCCTTGAGACGGTCAGCGAGCACACAGTCTGCACACGACGGTATTTGTCGAACGGCGTTGTTCAGATACGCGTTCCGGCGTATACATATATCAAAACGCGGGAATAGAATAGCTTCGCGTTTGATCCCCCGCGGAAAGTTCCCCGTTTACTTCCGAGAGCGCTTACTAAAGGGTATTTACGTTGAATGCAAATCTCTCTGAGATATGTCTTTAAGGGCACCGCATTGCGCCCGCTAAATGGGGGAACCACCCTCTGTGAGAATGCAGAATTAAGTTACCCCGCTAGTTATAGACGCAGTTTCCCCCGGGATCGCTTCCGGACCTAAATCAACTTCATAATTACATATGATATAATCTGGGCCTCCGCCGCCGCGGAACCTACGATTAGTTTTCGATCTCATCAAAGTTTAAAGCTGGCGAGATCAGAAACGCGCGCGTAGAAATCTCTATGTTGTTTGTTATGCAGAAATATGTGTCGCAAAATCGAGCGAACTGTACGCGAGAAATCGACTAAATGAAACGCGCGTCGCAATATTGAGGCGCGAAATTAAAGTAAACGTACGAGAGAGAGAAATGTGTTTATCATCATGTTCATTACGCAAAACAAAATCGAGCACAAGGTAAAGCGCAATTCAATTTAGTAAAAATTTTAGAAGCCATTACCGTCCACGGAAACGAATTGGATGCGATGACAAAAAAAATGTCGTGTGACGGCGGATAATAAAAATTTACATTTCCGCTGCTAATTTAACCAAACGATTTAGTCCAATTCAACAGAAATAAATTCGATGGGCACTCGTGTGCTCTCCCTTCCTCTGGAATGGAATTGCATTAACCGTCGGTGGCGAATCGCCGTGTCGGCATGTCCGACGAGAGAATGCGTTATATCGGGCTATCGTTTACGGTACATTTACGCTACTTAGCGAAGTTCTAGCTCCAAGTCGGTGCCGGAATATTCGACGTCGTTCTATAACCAGCACCTCGCAAACGCCAGAAGAATAATTCAAGCTTCGTTCGGGGGGTTTGATCAAGGGTGTGCAGTCAGAGAGAGCGAATCGCCGATTGCGCCCGCAGCTGATGCAGCTTTCTTGATGTGCGCGAACTCGATAGAGAGAGAGAGAGAGAGAGAGAGAGAGAGAGAATGAAAAAGAGAGAGAGAAAGAGAGAGAACACACACATTGCATTCGGACTGTATAGCCGTTGTGACGCGGGTCTCTCCGAGCTTAACAAAGTTTCTTCCTCGTGCCCTAACGAGCTTACTCTTGCCGAGAGCCAGTCGAGTGTGTATGGCTTCCTATACGTCGTCGTCGTGGCGACGCAGCGCGAATGGACTAACCTACATTCCCCCGCGGAGATATTACTTACACTTTGACATGCGAGGGCATAACAGCGCGTGGTGCTCTCGGAAACTATTACGAAAACGTAAAGAAAGTCGATTTCAGCCAAAAATCAATTATCGAAAGAATCCGAGATGCCATAGATCTCGCAGGTCGTTGTATGCGCGACGCTTCAATAAATTCCTTAGGATATTCTGACATTTGTGACGTCCGCTGTTATACACACGTCGAGCGAGCGTTCAATTTCATCCCGAGCGACCGTACGTATGTACGTACGTACAGGTACGTATATATTCCTCTCGTTTCCCTGCGCGCGCGTTTCCACCGTAATTGAATACTCAATAGGATTTACCAAAGCGGGCCGCGGCGCCGATGGCGTGGCGTGGGCCGCCGATCGACAGGACACACGCCAATATTTGATCCGCGTCAAAAGCTCCGAGGCGGATCTCCACCACCACGGCCGACGGTGGTAGATTTCCAACGGTCGTTAACCCCCGCACGCCTGGCCGATGTCTCGTCGCCGCCGCAGCGTGTGATCCTCTCTCTTCCGGTCGGCTGAACTTCCGAAAAGCCGTCATCCCCGATTTCCCCGGAAATTATCGATTGTATCTTTGTTTACGACGAGAAGCGACGACGCGCGTATTGCGATCGAACGCGACGCGACGCGCGCGGCCGAAAACGACGGCGGCGGCGACCTTTGTGATTTTTCGATACCTCACGTGAGTAAATCTCCAGAGTGACAGAGTCAAAACTCCACTCCTCCCCCGGTGGGGTAGGTTCTATCGTTAACGTTTTATCGTAAGGTAATAAAATGACGCGGACGAGAGCGTGTGTGACGTGTATCGTAAATGCAACGTGCATAAATCTTTTGTTTTTCGCTTCAAAGCTCCGAGTCGTTAACAAACATTACAATATCCAGATGCGTACATGGTCATAAATCAGTCTGGATTTAAAAATATTATTTTTGCGAAATTTCTTATATGATGATGTATAAATCAAACGCATTTCGAACACGAGGAATGCGTGGACCGTAATCAATTAATTAAAATTGCAATACCCAAAAAAGGAAAAATCCTTTCACCTTGATCGTCGATAAAAATACGCCTTTTCAGATATTAATTTTATCTCGCGCTTGTTCGACATCTACACGAGAAATTATCTTCTCTCGCTCGTTCTTTTGCTTTCTGAATAACGCCTGTTCACGTTTAATAACATACAATTCAAGTGTAATATATGTTTAAACGAAAACCATGCCATAAACCCGTCATAATTAATTAATTAATTAATAGTTAATAAATTAATAGTTAATTAATTAATAGTTTTCATGTAAAACTAAAATAAAAATACGAAAGGAGAATCCTTTCACTCCGATTGGATTAAAATTACGTAGAAAATTTGTTTTGCACCTTGGTTCCTTCGATACTTGTACGGAAACACCTTGCTCGTTCTTTTGCTTACCTTGCGTGTCTATGTTTAGCCTCTCATCGCCTCGGTCTACTCGCTTTTGGAGCATGTTCACGTTCATGAGAGACAAGCAAATCCACAGGTGCGGTCGAAAAGGGGTGTTCTCACACGAAGCGCGCGGGAAGCGCCTTTGAATCGGCAGGGCAGCCGTTGACAACGCGTGAATACGCCGCCGGGGAGTCACGTATGAAAGTCGCCAACTAAATCCGGCGCAGAATGCGACTTCTCGAAGAGGTACAGAATGGCATGGGGTCGTCTTGCGACAAATGCTTTGAGCGCCACTTCCCGTCGCTACCATCGTCGTTTCTCACGATCTCTTTTATTATATTTCTTTTTGCTCAACCTCTTCTTCTTTTGTGTATACGAATGAAAATTAAGTCACGGGTTAACCAGCACGTTGGAGATTGCGCGTGATAAACGGTCGCCGCCGCCGGGTGGATAGCGTTCTTATCTACATTATTTCCCGCGAGTTCACTTTAGCCAATTTTTTCCGCGAGCGCTCGCGGAAGACGTTTCGAATAAATTTGGATTTTTCGCGACCGCCGCGAATTTGGGTCAAGAAACATCTCATAGCACGTAACTTCGAGAAATATATAGCGCATTTAACGTGTTTAAATTTTTGTATAAATTTTTAGAGAAATTGTTTTTTAATTATGTATTTCTTTGTGTGACGTATACGAAGTAAATTTTTCTCGCAAAGAAAAATTTAATTATCTGTCATCATCTCTTTTTTTTATATTAGTTTTTTGTGTTAAGGATAGTTTAGTAATTAAATTCTTGAATCAATCTGTTATAAAATGGAAATTGTTTAAAACAAGAAGAGAGCAGTTTTAATTTGTCTATCTGTGTATTTTTGTTAAAGAAAAATCCACATTCGCCAAAGAAATACGCTTGTAAATATTTGTCTACAGGCGTGACGATAGGATCATCATACACACACAGAGGCTTTTTTTTTTAACGGAATAGAAAACCACCCGTAAGTGCACGATGAATTTGCGACCGGCGGCCGCGTGAAATGCGACGAAGAGTGTCGACGCTCCGCGCGACTGATTAATTAGATTAATTTTAATTGAACGCCCATGTATATCTCTCTTGAAAGGCTAGTGCCGTCAATTCAGTAACTCGATAAATCTATAAAATAGCGCGGTGAAAGTGTGGCTACATTTTATTAAATTCCGTCTCGCAAAAGGGCATCGCTGCAGCGTCGCGTCGCTAAATTTAGTAATGGATCATTATTGAGCCCTCGAAGCAAAGGTGTCGATATTGAAATTTAGATAATTACATTTATCGACAGCGACATGGAAACGCGCACCGACGAATCATTTTCCGATTCCTATATCTGTCTCTCTTCTATAATCTTTATATCACTTAAAATTTTTCAACTACCATTGTCGTGACTTGGTAAATTATCTACATGACACGATAATCGCATCCGGAAGCTATTAACAAAAATACAAATTT
>QVOB01008802.1:0-41645 GCA_014839585.1 Pseudomyrmex concolor | reverse complement strand
ATGACCTGACACATGACGCGCAAGAATGAGAAAAGTGAATCTAAATATTAATTAAATTCATTAAATTCGTTTTTTTAGGAGGTCTAGCAATACCTGCTTGGGCCATATCTGTCTTGACGGGTGTTGGCATGTTACTGATCGGCGGATTACTTTACGCGTTGTTGCAGAAATTCGTAGTCAACGTCGCCGAAACCGGAGAATTGACTCACACTTATCAGCCTGCCATGCAGCTTGAAAGTTGAATTACTCTTTTCTTCCATGTTGAAAATTTTCATTTACAAGTAAATTACACACACTCTGAACAATTTAAATTTATAAATTATGTAAGACACAGAATTTTTTTTTTTTTTTGCAGAAACAGCAATGTGTCAATTTTCATTTTATTTTTACTTGATTATATAGAACAATTATATATCTAATTAATATCTTAATCCTAGCAGGTAATATCAAATTGTTCGATCATTGTCCATTTCATGAAAATGTGTTTATTACGTATATACAGGGTGTCCGGTAACAATCATTCGCGAGATAAAGAAATTTATACCGAGTCGGAAAGTCTTTTACCACTTTGCGAGATTCCCAATAATTAACGAGTTAATAATAATTAAAGATATTTAAATATATATTATATGCTGTTCATGTTAACTCTCATTGAGTTGCCGCGCGCGCAGTCACAAGCACGCAAAACGCTGGATTGTCTCACGTTCATTCGCAGATTTTTATAATTAAAACTCGTTAATTATTAAGTAATATCGCAAAGTGATAAAGGACTTTTGAAGACATAACTCCACCTATCCACGAACAATACGGCTAATTATCGGACACCTTGTACATTAATATTTATATTCATATCACGTTAATAAAATCGTAATATGAACAGCACGGCCTTGTTGATTATAAACCGATGTTTTTGATACGCATTTAGTCTCTCTTACATACGCAGTAATCTGTTGTCATCGTTGATTATTAATTGGTACAGTAATTCTCGAAATACGTTTAGATTAATAGTTATTTATATACTTTACATTATATACGTTATATAAAAAGAAAAATCTACAGTTTAAAATTCTCTGCGGTGATATTTGTCGGGATCGAAGTACGATGTGACTACAACACGATTATTAAACTTTCGTCCCGTGAGAGTTTGCTGCGCCTTCTGGCAATCGATAACACTATTAAATTCGACAAATACCTGTAAACAAAATAAAAATAAATAAATAAATAAATACAACAAAAGAAATGCGACAGTAGTGTAATCAATATTGAATTTACCTTGCCACATCCAGGTACATCAACGCCTTCGATAGGTCTTGGAATTTCTACGGAACGCACAACACCGTATTTATTACATTCCTCTTTTATGTCCTCCAATATATCTTCGTACTCTTCCTCTTCCATTAATTCCTCTGGCGTGACCATATTGAGCAAGCAAAGTACCTAAAAGACGATGTTACGAGGTTACATGCGCCGCTTTGTGAGATATTGTAATTCAATTTTGAAGATAATTTTGTTGGAATTGAAGTTACCTCGGTCGCGGGTCCGCTCGTGCCAACCATCGACAAACCAGGCACTTGTATTTGTACCGGAGCTTGCGCGCCTATCATAGGATTCTTAGCGCCCACGCTGGCGCGTTGGACAATTAATTTCTTGTCACCCAGTTGCATCCCGTTCAATCCGGCGATCGCCTGGTCGGTCATTGAGACGTCTACGTATTCACAGAACGCATATCCTTTGGACAGACCAGTCGCGGAATCCTTTACCAGATTGAATGCCCTTAACTGTCCGAAGCTCATCAACAGTTCTTTCACCTGTATCATTTACAAGAACGTTAACTCTCCTCGCTCAGGTAACACAATTTTTGAATCTACAAAGTATAGACTATGCAACTCTAATTAATAGTGAAATTCAACGGTTAAATGTAAATATTATCAGATAGAAAAACAATGGTAATAGTATTTAAACTATTTTTTTTTTTTTTTAAATACAGGTAGACATTGTATTCGTAAATTTATTAAGCAAAATTCAAACTACATTTAATTACTATTACACCAGAGACAAGAAATAAAATTTTTAAGAGGATATTAAGAGATTATTTTTCTCAGATTGTGTGTTACGTAATTTTAATAGCAAGATATTTAATTGAATCTCCAGGAAATGTAAAACGAATAATGGTTCGTGGAAAAAGTTGCATCGTCTAAAATATGAGAAAAATGAAATATAAATGCATGAATGTTTGAACCACTCTTTCCTTGTTGGCAACTGCTCGCGCGTCGCCTTCATCTTTGACGGAACAACTTCCGTTTCGATTGTACTCCGGTATCATTCCTGATCATCATTTATTTCGAGCACCACAATCTTTGTCCCCGACAAGTTTATAAACTTTTTTTTTAACATAATATAATCTTATTTGTATCTACTTACATATACATCCGCGGGGACTAAGGAACTGAAAACTTGAAAGTTTTTTTTTTTATAACAACATGTTGCCCTCACTAAAGAAATCAGTTTGTTACAAAATTGATGCTACATCGCAAAAGCTGTGGTTTATTGTACTCGACAGTTTTTAGTAGATTGAGCAACATGCTTTTATTGATGTAAAAAAAACTACATCGAATCTCAAAGAAAACGCACCATTAGCACAGAAGAACCGAAGACACATCAACGGAAGGGGGAGCTATAAAAATCGTCGCATAAACCCAATGTACGAAGGCATGAGAATGGTATTATAAGTACTTGCCTCGAGGGACTGGGCTAGCCTCTCTCCAGGCAGTGTGGTATTTTGTCATGTTCGGTAGTAGTAGTAGTGGTAGAAGTAGTGGTAGAAGTAGTGGTAGTGGTAAGCAAATGCTTTTGATCGGCACGACCCTAAGCTAAGAAATGGGGAGAAAGGGTACTGGTATCAGTCCACAGTTTACTACATAATGACGAGACGTTCATTCTTTCTTTCTTTTTTTTTGTAATTCTCTTACGAACATAGTCTACATGTAAGAATATTATATTTGAATTCTTTATCTAACAAAAAATTATGACGCTTTTTTTTCGATCTTTTTGTTTTTCAGAAAGTTCTCAACGTACTGATATATATTCGAAGATGATTCGTTCTCGCGGTAACCTGTAAACGTAACGAGGCACAAGACGAGACGTGTGCTGTAAAGCCTGAAAAGCCTGTAAAAAGAACAGCTGCAAAAGGGAAAAGTATTCCTGAAAAGAATATATACCGAAGAACTTGGAGCTGTTACCAGATGCACACAAAATTATGTGTTGACCCTGTAATCCCAAAAAGAAAAAAAAAGGAAAGGATTCTGCTATACATGTGACAATGTTGACTTTTTATGCTTTTCTTGTAGACCTAAAAAAAATCCTTCGCGACGTATGTGTCATTGCTGGATGAAAGCGGACGACTCTGCAAAGTGCTTTAAATTGGAAATGCCCAAGAACGTATGTAGTTTTCAAGAAATTCTCTTCCACCAAACACGGGTGTCGCTCGCGTATCCCTATTTTTATCGAATTCCTCCTACCCCCCTCCCTGTTGGTTCTGCTAAGTCTTCTAGCTAAAAAAAAACGTCTAGATTTGAAGGACTCGTATCCTCGTGATGGACTGGGTCCGCGACGTGCCTAGAAAGGCTGTAAGAGAAAGGAAAATGATCGCCAATGACACTGCACACCGCCTAAATGCTGTAACGCCACTAATGTTTTCCCTAAACTAAACAGCATCGGAACAACGATGACGTGCGAGAAGCGATAAAAGACTCCGTAGGGAAATAAGAAGCAAATCGTCCGAAGGGATGCTAAAAAAAAAAAAAACCCCGGAGCCACAAACCCCAACCACACACCTCTACCTAACAAGAAACCTAACCGACGCCGAAAATCTTGATGGAAACGCATACATACCTCTATTGAATATGGATAAGACGAGTTCCCGGTCATGTGTGTGTATGTGAGTGCACTCACCGCTAAATAGCTAAATACCTATATTATAATTTAGTCCTTTTGAGGATAACTTACAACGCGACAGGATTAGCATGCGCGTGTCCTTGTGCTAATCCTGCGCCATTGCTCGATGCAAGTTTTCGTCTATCATTGAAGCCTATTCTCCTTTGGAAAAAAAAAAAAAAAAACTACATGTCTCCGATATGACCGAATAAAGATAAACATAACCGTTTCGAATAAGCGTCAATGAAGAAGAATTGCATCCAAAGATGTGCAAGTAAGTAAAATTACTCCACGGATTTGCCGGCATACCTGTTCCTCGTTCAAATAATTTGGCAATCCACCAATGAAAATCTTGTGCGGCGAATCTGAAAAACATAAAAGAGTTAAAGACAAACATAGACATTTAAATCAAGAGTGAGACATAAACAAAAATTGTATTGCCAAGTATAAGAAAATGTATGTTTAGAACATACCAGGAACCGTACCTGGCACGTTCATGCTTGGATTATCCGTCATTCCTGGCATTGGCTGGTAGTCGTGTGGTCTTCTTATTTTCAGACTTTGTCCCTTGAAGTTGATGCCATCAAACGCCATGGCTTGGGTAGTCTCGTCTATCGATCGGAACTGTATTTGTAAAAAAAAATACATAAAAAATATTAATTCCTCAAATTGTTAATCAACATCTAGAGTTGAAATTAATGATATTTATCACATATCCCTTTGGGTGATGTAAAACAGTTATTCTGTACTTGTATATGATAAGTTATACCTCCAAAAATGCAAAATTTTTGTCTAAATTAATTTGACACGCCAGCACAGGATTTCCAGCGGCTTGGGCAAGTCCGGATAGGTGCATTTGTTGGTTGAAGAACTCCATCATTTCTTCTTCAGTGACTCCAAATGGAATGTTGCCTACGTAGAGTCTTCTAGCCTGTCGAGTTATAGTACTGCCAACCACGGGCACAGCTGCTTGCGGAGTATCAGCTACAATATTAGCAGGTATCTGACCAGCAGCTTGCATAGCCTTGTACTGTACAGAACAAGATTATTGTTTGCAATTGCAGTAATTAAACCTTAAGAAAATACAATCTAGATATGAAAATGCAAAGAGAATTTTACTTGTAAAGGAGTGATGTGTTCGAAACCTGGAGGCGGCACATCCCAATAAAGAGATGGCTTTCTTCTTCTTGAACTGCGACTCTTCTTCGGTGAGCTACTTCTTTTTCTATCTCTTCGTTCTTTAGATCGAGATCTAGATCGCTTCCTACGATCTCTGCTGCGCGAGCGATGCCTCCTGTCACGATCCCTATCTAAAAAAAAAAAAAAAAAAAAAAAAAAAAATAGAAAGAAGAATTGAAACAAAGAATTATCATTTGATTACATAACAGCAAGTAATGTTACTTTTAAACAAATTACACATTTATATCACACATTGTTTCGAAAAAAGTCCAATGTGGTTCTAAAAACTATCAATAAAAGTGACAGACGCTAACCGGCTCCGTTTTGATACATTTGTTTGAAAATTTAGCTGTCAAAATTTGGATTAAATTGTCGCAAACCGCTAAATACACACAGGAAAGAACTCAAGTAAATCTTAAGACATCTAAAATCAAAGCGCAAGAAGAAATTTCCGATACGCATCTTGAAACATCTGTAAATTGTTTACTAGCCTTTATCGTGTAACGCGTATTCAGCCATTACACTCGCAGACTGGCACGATCTTTAGGCAATTGTTAGCATAACGCGGGAAAACTTGCCAAATGACTTGAAAAATGTGGATTACTCACCGCCGTTGAAATCCTCGCCCATAATTCTCTGTAAACCGCTTCGCACGCAGAAAAAAACAATGCGCAACAACACAACTTGCGAACGTTAATTGCTCTTACACAAGAGACTACAAATATTTCTCCTGGCGAAATGGCGTGCCCCGAGTGGCAATGGCTGCCATTCAGCGGGGACTTAAAAGTCGAGACTAGACTAGAGACGTCAATTTTTGCGATTGCTCCGTTTGTGATCAGCTTGTTGCTACCTTTGCGTTGTTTTTTTTTTTCGCAACCGGATCCAGAAGAATAAGTCAATCGCAAACAACAAATTCAGGTTCGGTCGATTCAACAAATTCGTCGTTCGAAGTTCCACGCATCAAATGAGGGTTCAGTTGCGACCTGTAACAAAACTCGAGCGGAGAAAATGCACAGGTTTTTGATTTCCCACAACAATCTGGATAGCAGCGCTAGCCTCACCGAGAAGGGCGAGAAGCTTTTAGATCACAGGTTCACAATGGTTGCCAAACATGCGGCAACAAAAGTCCCATAAATTTTCGTGTGTTCCCGGCTTTGGACGTTCGATTCGAGCAAATCGATTTACGAGTTCGATTAATTGACGTGCAGTTTTGCTCGATTGTTTTCGATTTTCGTATGTAACTTTTCGGAAACTCGCGAATCGAACTCGAGAATAATCGGACCTCGTGTTCTACACACGCACACACACATACAACTTTGGAAAAAAATATATATACACACTTCTAATTTTAGCAAATAGTGTGTGTTTATTTCTTCGTAAAAACACTCAATTATATTTCAAATTGTGATAAAAAAATATAACTTTTTTAAGATACTGTTCTCGACCGCAACGTGGACAATACTCCATTTACGCAAATTTAAACAATTAATCTAGTATCTGCTGTTTTTTTTTTATACTATTCCAAGTTTTTTCCGCAAATTTGCGAAAGATGTGCGTAAATAATTTTCGACATGTATATTTAAGAAAAAGCGTTACATAAACATCAATCGCGACTCTCGCCGCGGTGAAGTCTGCGTTCGTTGATTTCGCGGGCGATATCGGGGAGGGGGGGATCGAGCGCTCGCCGGATCGTGTGTGTGTGTGCTGTGCTCGCTGGAGTGACATCGAACTCCCGTGTGTTCCCGTGAGAAAGTCCCGAAGCGGATTCGAAAATGCGCGAGGCAGCGCGAGAATAGTGCGGCGCACGGAAAAAATTGGGTCGATGCGCGGAAGATGGCGGCCGTTGTGCGGTTCGTGTAAAAGGCAGTTTTAATAAGAGAGTTTTCGTACTTCGAGTTTTCTCAGAAAACATGAAGGTACCGCGGTAGGATCGCGTCAGTCACACGTGCGTTGTGGAACGCGACCTTGTTCCACTGAACGCCGGACGAGGATAATCCGTTGCGGATTTCGTGTCTCTCGAATTTCCCCTCTCGATTTTGCGGGGGTGTTATCATTTGTTTATGATAAGCGGCGGTAAAAAAGCCCCTTTTCCCCCCTCTCTCTCTCTCTCTCTCTCTTACGGTTCGGTACGGTAGTACTCGCGCAAGCACACGGTTTCCCGGGAGCCAGGTTATAGCGGGACAGGTAACCGCGTATTCGCGGTTCGCGGTTCGCGACGCGAAGTGAAGTGCAGTGGTGAACATACATAATATACGGAGAACGGGGGGGAAAAAAAAGAAAGGGACACACACTCAACCGAAAGCGCGGAGACAACTCGCGAGACAGAGAGAGAGAGACTGGAGATAAAGTGTTGCCGGACTTCGGCCCGGTGAGAAGAACTAGTAGAGATGCTGAAGCAATTGCAGATGGGGATGAGAGCTTTTCTCTTAATGGCCTCCCGCGTGTGGACCTGCATCTGTTTTCTACTCAAGAAGCAGGTTAGAGCCGTAAGTAGGTGCTTCGCGCCTCCTGCCAAAATCAGGCACGAGTCATGTTCACACAACTTTTCCTCCTCTCGAGTAGGTGTTGATTTAGTTTTTCTCTCTTGGTTTTTGTTTTGTTTGTTTCTTTTTTTTTTTTTTTATCTTTTATACACGCGGATACATTCACATTGGCTGAGTGAGAGAGAGGGATGCACTTATAATATAAGTGATTCTTATGCTTTATTTTATATGTAATATATACATATATGTATATATATATATATAATGTATGTATATATGTATTGTTCTACACTAAACCATATTGTAAAAATGGTTGTTTTGCATGATTCGTGCTTGCATTCAAAATATAAGTCACGGATGCAAGTAGATACTTGATTTAATTTGTTGTATTTATAATATTTTTTCTTGTTTATACACATACGCACATGTATTGTAATATATGTTATTTATATACATATATAAAAGAGGTAAGTAGAAGTTATATGTATTTTTTTTTTCAATATCACCTTACTATTTTCCAGTAGAAGATGGAACAACATACATAAAACTCTATAAAACAGAAGACAATATTCCTAAAATGCAAAACTTTACACTAAAATATAACTATCATCAAGATCAAGAACAATTAAACTGTTTTAATTACATAACAACTCAATTCTGCTATCATTATACTTGTATATCTTGAAACTTTATAGTTTAAATCACATTTTGTATTTTTCTAGATCTCACAAATGCAACCAGTCAAATATGAAATCTTCCCACTTTCACCTTTATCTAGACACAGACTTAGTAAGTATCTGCAATATATACAAATCTCACACCTGTTACATTGCAGCAGCCGATGTTTTCTGATATTTGTGTATAATGCGAGAATGTGTTTCAGATATAGTTAAAAGAAAAATATTAGTATTGGATTTAGACGAAACCTTAATTCATTCTCATCACGATGGAGTGGCGAGGCCAACTGTCAGGCCTGGTACACCTCCAGATTTTGTTCTTAAAGTGACAATAGACAGACATCCTGTTAGATTTTTTGTCCACAAGAGACCACATGTAGATTTCTTTTTGGATATTGTCAGCCAGTGGTGAGTATCATTATAAATAAAAGCAGAAAACCAATTCAAAAATTCTGTTGCCTAAAACACGTTGCACAAAGCTTTAAGCCAATATAATCTTACAAGACTAAACTTGGACTACTTGGCCTTTGTACTTTTCAAAATTTTAAGATAAGATTGTATTAATTCTTTCCTGTTATTGTCTATAGCAGTGTTACATTTATAGGTATGAACTCGTTGTCTTTACTGCATCCATGGAAATTTATGGGGCAGCAGTTGCAGACAAATTAGACAACAACAGAGGTATCTTAAGACGCAGATATTATAGACAACATTGTACACCGGAAATGGGTTCTTATACTAAGGACTTGTCGGCAATTTGTGCAGATCTCTCTTCAGTCTTTATTCTTGATAATAGTCCAGGAGCATACAGAGCTTATCCACGTGAGTGTAATCTTTGTGATTTGCTTTGCTTTGAAAAACAAAAAACAAAAAAAAAACAATATGGCACTAGAAACGATACGTATAAAACAAAATGACTATTGACAATGTGCTATATTATTGCTTCTCTTTTCTTTGTGTCATAGATAACGCAATACCAATAAAGTCATGGTTCAGCGATGCGGGAGATACCGCTTTATTAAGTTTACTCCCGGTCTTGGATGCTCTTCGTTTCACGCAGGACGTACGATCTGTCCTTTCGAGAAATTTACACTTACATCATACTTGGTAGCACAGCCGGAATTAAGAGATTCAGTAGATATCTAGAGACGAAACTGTTAGCAGTTTCGGTTAATGTGTCTAGCCTAAGGATTATTATTGTTATCAATAATAGGTCAACATTAGGTCGCTACCCATGTAAGGAGGAAGAGATTCTCCTTCCTCAGTCCTTGTTTTTTTCGATACTCGAGTGAACAGCGACGAGTTAACGTAATGAAAGAAGTGTGGTATTCAGCCAATAATTATGTCAGCACAAAACATCCTAGGATAATTTTTTTCGCACACTGGGTTGCGTATTGAAATAGTTTTTGGTGCGCGCGTATTTACAGATGTAATTTACAGTAAATGATTTCTTGATTACTTTTCTTTACGTTCTTCATGAGTTAAACCCCCATACAATTTGTTACAGACGCTAGAAAGCATCTTTCTTTGGCTACTTGCCGCCAAATCGACTAGGTACGACAAGCGACTTTAAAACACAATAAAATAGCTCTGAAGCACACGTCCAGCTGTACATAGTGTATTTTGCGGCAGAGACAGCTGTAGCCACCAAAACAGATTAATTATGATTGATCAGTTGATGTGCGAGCGCACTGAAAACTTTCTCGACGCGTCCTAGTTGTACAGTCCATGTGTGAAATAATTAAATTCCGAATTCTTTTATTTTTTTTCTATTACATAAGTTTTTGCCAAAGAGACCACAAGATATATGGAAAATAAGAGTAGAGCTCGGAATACTCAGGTACCTGGACACGTCCGCTCGGTCGTATTTGTTGCACAAGTAGAACGGAATATTTCGTTCAACAAAAAGATACGAGCAGGTATGATACTCGTACGGTGTCCGCACGAGCCGGTCGTACTCGCGTGCAATAGATTTTACTTTACAGACGAACGGACGGTTGTATCCGTATATACAATATGTTGTTTGGTTCCTTTTCCGAGCCCTAGAAATAAGATAGAACTGTACTGAACCAGGCAGGATATTTCATTTTAAGTAAGGATTACATCTCTTGAAGTTTTTTTTTATATATATATATATTTCGGTAAACAACCATGGCAAGATAATCGAAATGTGAAATACTTTCGTTATTATTGTATATTATTATTAACCTAGGATGTGTAAATATATAGAGAAATATATACTAAGTCAAACGGGTTTTGCTGTAACTCACTGTATCAGTGAGGCAGCTGTATCCTGGTTATATCTGCTAGAAAAAAAAGTATTACTATATGAAATCAGGAAAGAGAGTGGCAACTGTTCTGTCAGAAACAAAAAAAAAAAAAAACTTTTGTGATGTGGAATATTATATTTGTGGAACTACAATCTGTGTAATGTTAAAATTGCGTTGATAATTCTCTTTAAGAAGAAGAGCTTGTATGTTTTTTTTTTTTTTTTTTTTTTTTTTTTTTTTTTACACGAAGTAGATAACCAGAGTTACGAAGGTCAAGTTTGTGTAATGACCAAGTCCAAGTTAATTTAATCGGTTGATAATCGGTTGTTTAACTGAATTGACAACAATCGCGATTGACGCTTGACCGATTGATATTGTGGTTCATCATCATCCCGGAGTCGGTTGCTCTGGCTTAATAAAATCTATTAAACAGAGAATATGTGCTTTTTACATGAAAAATGAGTACAAATAAATCTAATGAAAGTTTTAGCATAACGTTTTGATTACATTTTATTACAGCTTATTTATTTACGCTGCACAGCTTGTATTGTGTGAGATTTTGTTTTTATACAAAAGTAGTATAAAATCACAAATTACACATATATATATAATAATTATATATATATATATATATATATATATATGTAATAATTTTTGATTTCAGACTTCTAAAATTTCGTTTTATATTGTGTACTTGTATTTAATTTAAAATCTGTATTATATAAAACATCTATTAAAACATTTGTTAAGTTCGACATGATTATAGTATATACTACTGTGTATGTTAAATATAAACTACAGTAGTTTCTCTCATCGCGCGGATCGAAACATTTCTAGAAGAAAATCTAGGAAATTTCCTGCTAAAGTGTCTTTTTCTTTTCATTTTTTTAAAACTGTTCCAATCAAAAGATCATTTTCAGGAATTCTCATAATGCACCGCGAAAGCATCAGACTTTTTTATATATTCGATCAAGAACAAAAATATTATGCAAAACCTTTGTGTGATTAAATATTTTGATTTGCGTAGACACTTTCACGCAAGAAGATAAAAAACATCGGCGAATCGCATTTCACGAGCTCTTCTTGTGTGAGATAATAGCAAAATATAAAACAACTCTCTACAGACAGACACACACATAAACACACGCCTGTTCGCTTGTTTAATAATGTAAACAGTAGTATCGAATATTATACACTTTGTACATATTACTTGGAATGTGTGCGATTTGACGCGGTACGATTGACTTTTGTATGAATGGCCGATTTAAATAAGTTCAAACAAAAAAAAAAAAAAAAAAGAAAAAAACCACTATGCCGATTTCATCTGATATCTAAATGTATATATGTATATGTACATGCATAGTTACGTATGCATTTATATATAGATGTAAAATCAATTTATTATTTCTACAACAATCCTCACCGAGAAGCAAAACAACAGTTTGTGTCCACGTGCAGGATCCAACGATCACACATCGATAAGTTATTATCGTCTCAATAAAGATATTTTTTTTCTTTTTTAAAGTGAGAGTACGTTGTTCCTGTATTGTGTATATTTGTTGTGGTATGTATGAGATCTTTCTGAGTTGTACATAACGCTCAATCGTTTTCTCACATGCGCGCGCGCGAGAGAGTCCATGGGCAATATATGTAATATTCTAAATAGAAACATATGTATAATTTAAGATATACAATTGAGATCCATGTTAAATAATCTATTTGTTCGACAAAAATAATATACCCGCACGCACCGCATGTCCGTGCCGTTGAAAATAGAGATATATAATATATACAAACAAAAATATTCCAATATGTGGAAGGACACGAAAAATTTCGCAGATTTCTTTGTGATACGAGAAACGCAAATCATCATCAATTTTCGATCGCAGATATATACGATGTGAGATTTTCTAAAGCTGCACTTTGTGACAGTCTTCGATTTACACAATTCCTAGATTATAATACTGATATTTAGGCGGAGCAGCATTAAGCGATTCTAATTTTCTTTTTTTTTTTAAATTTATAGAATTAAAAAATGTCTTTATATTTACGAATCATCTCTCTCTCTCTCTCTCTCTCTGCATATGAAAACATTTCAATCCCCTAGACACACAAGTTCTCACGTACTATTGTAGAGAAAAGAAAGAGATCATGTACGTTAACTAAAACGTTGCAAAATCAGACAGTTCCGAAAATCACCTTTCTGATCGACTAAGTACGGAAATAATTTTTTTTTTTTTTATTATCTTATACACAAGCTACACTTTTATTAAAACTACAAGAAAGAAATATACATATATATATATACACGTGTATATACCATTCGTTCCAATTATTTATTCGCTGTATCATCATATAACTAATATCAACTTGCTTTTTTTTTTCTCAAACCGATTTGTAAAACTTACAAGCTGTTCTTTATAATAAAAACACGTTATGATAAATATTACAACATTTTTACATAGTCAATTCCACCAAGAATATACAGGTCAATATTATTATAGTATGTGCAATTAAATCAAGTTTTATTCAGTCATTTCATAAATCAGCGTTTTTGTAACTAGAATCTTTTTACAAAATATAATGTGTATCTCTTGTATATCGAAGATTCTGTTTTTTTTTTTTTTTTTTTTTAGGATGCTATACGTAACCGTAGATGAGGTCTTTTTAATTTTATTCTTTGGGTGTGTCTTCTCGAATCATTTCTAGAGAACTATCCGAATTGTTGGTACTACTTCCACTTCCAGCATCATCTTCTCGTTCGGTGGCTTTTTCTTGACTTACATTTGTCGCATCTAATTGCCACGGTGGAATAGATGCCGGTGCGCTAGGAAATTGCTTCCTATTTTACAAACATATATGTAATTAAAAATTAGCAGTAAATAACATACACACAATTGTGTAAGCAGTCAGCTTGTAAAAAGTTTAGGTATCAGAACTACGTTACAAAAATACATGTGTAATTCAAGACAGCTGTTTACAATAAAAAATTGATTCAAAAGCGCAGATGATCAAAAGAGATAAGAAAAAAGCACAAATTTTTATATTTTGAGGTTGTATTTTGTAAAACTATATAACTCTTGTTTAAAGAACTATCACAACATCCAAGCGCAAGTATCAATAATTTTTTAGGTAAATTTTGAATAAAATTGTATGCTGTGAGTGTGCAAGGCGAGAGGTTGTGACGATGATTGATCTCTTGTAAAATAATTCAAGCAAATACAAAAAAACAGAAGGGCACACACAAATCATGTTTAAATGAAATAATCATTGTACAGCAATAAATTGCTATTATTGACTTGTATATACATGTATGATATATACCTTGATAAAAGTAGTGCTTTCAGACTAGATAAATCATGTTTTAGCTCTTGCACTAATTGCGGAATGGTGGGATCCAGTGCTTGATGCTCGGTCAATTTCTGCACATCACTTTCCACCTTTGCGATAGAATCCTTCACCTCTCTCATAGAATTTTGGATAGTTTTGTCTAATTCTGTTACTCTATCTTCTACTGTAATCTTCCGACCAAACAGGAAGGGTTCTATAAATTTCTGCGAAATCAAAATTACATTGTGACAACAATCCTTAGTAATAACATCCCTTATAATCCTTTCACACACATGCTAGAATTTATATACTATAGTAAAAAACCGAAAGTTTAATAAAACAGACTCAAAACATTCTCGCATGATTAAATTTCTCCTGTACAAATTCTATATAATACCTTGTAAAACAAATAGACGCAGTATGCTGTAGCGCCAACCAACGCGGTTACATTAAAGAATTCTTTGATTTTATGTAAAATTGTAGGTTGATAAACAGCTGTTTGATAATACGGATTAGCAGACCCTTGCGGTATCTGTACGGTAGTATACGGATTCTGATTGTGGAAGACGAGATCTCTTTCGGTTGTGTTGTCCACCGCCGCTAGTTTGAAAGCCGTCTTGATCTCCTCATCCGTGAGTCCTTTTCTTCTGAGAAATTGTTGTTTTTGCGACGACGGACTTGTCAGTACTTTAGGATTTTGCAAAAATTGCACCGCAGTTTTCACCTTTAATATGAAAACATCGTTCAAAGTAACGCAACGTCATTCGCTGTACGCGCGCATAATTTTTACATTAAAAATTAACAGATTAGAAACGGATGTTACGTTTTTTCCGTGCTGATTACAGGAAAATTTTGCGTCTAATCGCACAAAACGACTACTTACTAGATTTTCTCGCAACGGCAGGGTATTATTATTTGCATCCTGATCGGTCATTCTGAATAATCTTTCCACCTAATCTCTTTTATTGTTTTCTATTAAAACTGCATTACACACCGCACCGAAGTTTACAAAGTCATTTGCACAATAGCTTGCAATGATTCCAAATTCCAACCGCAGTAATGATTTACATTTTTCTTTATGATAAACACAATTACCGCGCCTGAGCAGTGGTGGCACGTAGTGGGGTGGAGTTATCACAAAAAATTAGACTCTAATAGCCTGAGAGCGTTAAATGAATAGTCACGAATGAATTTTACGCGTTCCCGTTTCGCAAGCGCTGCGATGTCCACGTTTCGAACACGTGAATTATGTACACTTACAGCTTTTACATCGGTTTCCTGCGCACACAAAACGCGCCAGCCAATCAGTTTTGTTGCTTTTCCAGTCAGAGAACAAAATGTCTATTGACTGTTTCCATTGCTTTGTTTCCTGTTTCGCAGTTTGTTTTTTTTTCGGGCCACTTTTTGTCGGAATCTGTGCGTAGATGTCGTAAGGTGGGAGGCTATGCGTATTCTACGCACGTACATATGCCGGAGTATTTCCGTGAAGAACCACGCATGAGTCGTGGAGATCGAGTTCTACAAGAAGAAACAGGAAGAGAAAAGAGCCGCGGGAATCGTTGGGACATTGCGTTCTCGTCTGTGTCGACTTGAGAAATATGCACAAAGTAGGCAAACTGAGCTCGTCGATTGATATCATACCGTTGCAAGGCTCGAGCGAGAATTACAGACAGAGATATTTGAATGATAAGGACAGAATGCATCCGAGAATGTTCCGGGATCAAACGTTAATTGGTCGCGTACAAACGGTAATTACTCATTTCGGCTTCTTTTTTTCTAATCGTCGCACACTGTGTATACATATATATAACATACGCGACTTGTACACAGTAGTGCGAACGGTTAAAATTTTTTTCTGTTTCGGAGCAATCCGTTTCTCGTGACATTAATTTTGTACATGTACAATTGTTTTTACAGTATATGCATGAAAATGAGAACAGAGTGTACATTGACGTTCTTGAGATGGCAGATGCATTGCAAAGACGATATCCGGATTATCGACATAAAAAGCGTAACGCATTTCGCACGATGGTACGCAAGGCTTACGACGAGCTTACAGAGATGTTTTCGCAGAAGCCTGCCAACCAACGTGAGGACACGTGCTCTGTATTCGATGATGATGAAGATTTTGAGGATGTAGATAATGAGGTATTGCGCGTAATAGAGAGAGAAAGAGATACATTTTGCTAGAGTATTTTTAATGCAACATTTTAAATAAAGCCACTTGATTTTAGTCAGATTCACAACATGCTTTAGTAGGTGATACCATATTGCGTATGTATCAAAGACCGCATGGCAAACAGAATGGGAATTCAAGCGATAAAGAATTGATAGACATCAGTAGCGATGATGATGTGTCTAAAGTTGAGTCTAAAAATGAAAAAGAACCGAAGAATCAAACTGATTCTGTGATTGAGGAATCTTTGCACGCGTCGTCAACAGAAGTTGCAAAATCGACTGCAACTTCAAAGCCAGAGACATCCACTTCAAAATCTACAGCAGTTGTAAACACTAAGTTAGAACCATCTGTGCCATCGCAAATGGTATATACACATAATTTACAGAGATACATTTTTGTTTTGTCAAAAGATTTTGCCTTTACATTACGTGTACTGTTATTTTAGACTGACAAAGAGAAGCCATTTGTTGAATCTACAAGAAAACGACCAAGAGAAAAGGAAAACGATGGACAATCTTTGAATATAAAAAAGCTAAGAGTTGTACCCGTCACAGAACCAAAACACACATTCTCTGATGTGGGAGGCTGTGACAAAGTCTTGAAAAGTGTCTGCAAGCTACTGGCCCACATGAAACATCCCGAAATCTTCAAACAGCTCGGTGTGTCTCCACCAAGAGGATTTTTGCTCCATGGACCACCTGGATGTGGAAAAACATTGCTGGCACATGCCATTGTGGGAGTAAGATAATATATTTAATTCCAGAAAAAAAAATCATCTAAAGTATATGCTACACTAGAAACTATCTTCAAGTTATTACAATGAAGAAAACAATACATTTGACAACCTTAATAATTAATATTTCGCAATCTTTTACAATTAGGAACTGAACATACCTTTACTAAAAGTAGCGGGACCCGAAATTGTAGCCGGAGTGTCTGGTGAGAGCGAGGCTCGTATCAGAGATCTGTTCGAACAAGCTCTGGCTCTTGCGCCATGTGTTATTTTCTTAGACGAGATAGATGCTGTTGCTCCACACAGAGCTCTAGCACAAAGAGAGATGGAAAGAAGAATTGTTGCACAGCTGTTATCAAGTTTAGATGGTAAACACCACAATCGGTTGCGTTTTGGATTTTTATATTGGTCTTTCATGAAAAGATTTTAAAAAATCTTTTTTCCCAGAATTAAGTCTCAGAGAAAATGGAGATAGAGTACTGGTGATTGGTGCGACAAATCGACCAGATTCATTGGATCCCGCTTTAAGAAGAGCCGGACGTTTTGATCGTGAAGTGTGCCTTGGAATACCGGATAGAGACGCGAGAGCCAAAATTCTAGCAGTGCATACTGAAAAACTTGCTCTGGCTCCTAATGTTAGTTTGACAACGATAGCGTCTCTTACTCCAGGTTTTGTAGGTGCAGATTTAGTTGCCTTAATCAGAGAAGCTGCCATGGCTGCTGTGGATCGGTAAGCAATTCATATACACGCGTGTATGTAAATGGGTGTGTGAGTGTATAACATCACAAATTTTAAAAATATAAAAATTTACATTTTACTTAATTTTTATAGAGTATTTGAAAATTTAAATAGACCAAAAAAGGAAGAAAACTTACCGGCGATAAGCGAAAACAATGAACAGACTGAGAAAGAAGGTCAAATTGCTAAAGAAGATACAGGAAATATAATTAATACTAATGTCGCAACATCAACTTCTTCTACAACACCTAGTGTGGAGATACCGAGTACTACTACGTTTTTGGAACAACCTAAAACCCAGGAAATTGCCGAAATGGATGTAATACAAGAAAACTCGTCGGACGTGGCAAGCTTATTGGCTTGGCTACAAAGCGAGCCTCCGATTCCTCCAGAACGCTTAGCAAATTTATATGTTGAGCACAGTGATTTTGAAACTGCTTTGCATGTTGTTCAACCCTCAGCGAAGAGAGAAGGCTTCGCAACAGTTCCTGATGTAACGTGGAACGATGTTGGCTCGTTACAAGACATTCGACAGGAGTTACAAATGGCTATTCTTGTGAGAATCAAGTTTCTGTGAATAACTTTACGATTTGTTTTGCAACATTTATGGAATTTCTATTTAATTGTTTATATATTTCAGGCCCCGATAAAGCATACTGAACACTTTAATGCGTTAGGTTTAACCGCTGCCAGCGGAGTATTATTGTGCGGCCCACCTGGCTGCGGAAAAACATTAATAGCCAAAGCAATTGCGAATGAAGCTGGCATTAACTTCATTTCTGTTAAAGGTCCTGAACTTCTAAACATGGTAAGTTGAAACACTTACATGTTGTAGCATTACGTTTGCAAATATAAAAACGATTTGATGTGTGACCTTGTCTCATATTACTTTTTCTAGTACGTTGGCGAAAGTGAAAAGGCAGTCCGTCAATGTTTCCTAAGAGCAAAGAATTCGATACCATGCGTCATATTTTTTGACGAGCTGGATGCCTTGTGTCCTAAGAGATCAGAAGGCGATAATTCCGCAACATCGCGTGTAGTCAATCAGATGCTGACAGAAATGGATGGCGTGGAAGGTCGACAGGGAGTGTTTATCATGGCTGCCAGTAATCGCCCTGACATCATAGACCCAGCTGTTTTGAGACCAGGAAGATTAGATAAAATTTTATATGTTGGTCTCCCAACAGCCTCAGATCGGGTTGATATTTTACGAGCATTGACGAAGGTATGATATTAATATATAAAGATACACACACATATATGACCGACAGTAAATCAATATTCGCGATTAGAGGAAATTCTTTTTTTCTGCGTCATCTTACACGTCAGCGAATATAAGAGAACAGCGCGTATAGACCTTTCTTTCTTGATTCAGTACCGGTCTCTGTAGAAATATTAGCTTCAAATGATAAATAGTAATCTATATTCTCTTTTCTTTATGAAGAAATATATTGATGTGCATGTTTCAATTTGTAGAATGCAACAAAACCAAAACTTGCTGCGGATGTCAATTTAGAACAGATTGGATATAACGCTAAATGCGAGGGCTATACCGGTGCAGATTTAGCAGCTTTGATAAAGGAGGCTGGTATGGAAGCGTTGAAAGAAATAATTGACGGTTATGGACAACCGGAAATTTCGATGCGGCACATCTTTCTAGCGTTTGACAAAGTGCAACCGTCAGTTCGTGAGAAGGCAAGGCACATTTATTATATATATATATATATGCTCCTTATTCTTTGTACAAATAATAATGCGAAACACATTTTGTAGGACATTAAACATTATGAAAAGCTAAGCAAGCTTTATTCGATCAAAAAGAACTCCGACACTACGACACCTATGGAAACACCGATAGACACGCCGATAATTGACGTAGTTATGGAACCAATGGAAACTTAAAGTACAAAACTTAAGAATAATAGAGAGAAAAAAATCGCTATAGAACTCTTCCATTACTAACACTAATTAGATCATTTAGACTTTTTACACATTCACAGGACAAGAAGTATTTCTTCTAAACGCATATTTCACCGTAGATTTCAACAACTGAACTTGGATTTAATGTTACTCATTATTCTTTGAGATGTTTTAACGCTTAAAATAATTAAAATACTTCTAGAAAAGATTGTTATTTTCTCATGTAAAGTAGATATACACGGAGGGTGGTCAAAAACAATAAAAACAATGAATCATATTATTTCTTCTATATAAATGATATAAATCGTCTCGAAAGCAACTTAGATATTCCCAAGGACAAATCAGATCAATTGCGAGAAAAAAAAACTATTGACAAAATTGTACATGTCTATTATAAGAAAAGAATTGTATTGAAGACAAAAAGTCTATAACCATATATTAATAAAGAAGCTTGAATCTGTAACAAATGTGTATGCTTCTGTTACTACTTTGTCCACCCTCTATAAAATGTACGTTATGAGTTTAAGTAATAGAATAAGGATCTTTATACTGATTTTTTTTATTAATAAGGTAAAAAGCTAAACTAAAAGTTTGATCTCAATCAAATTTGTATTAAAAGTTGTTAGAAATTTTCACTAAATATTTTTTCCTAATATTCTTATATGTATGTGTGCGTGTGTATTGATGTTTATTACATAGAATAATTAACAGGTTACACGCATGTGTGCGTAATTACACATATATTGTTTATTCTCGCATTTATTTAGTTACATTGAATTTATACATTTGATTGATAAATCTATTTCCATATTCACCATCACCATATTTACCATTTCCGTTGCTTCTTCCGCTACTTCATCGTTTGAGTTGCACAGAGACTGATACTAGATAATAAGTTCACATTTGCTAGATCTAAAATACCGAATGTTTTTTAATTAGACACGTTGTGCGTAAATAGACCATAGAAGTACATGACTGCGCAGTAATGACTATAGACTGTACACAGTGTATATCACTCAATAAAATGTATTTTAACTAATGTAACGTACTCGAGCTCCACAAACTAAAACATCTAATGAGAAATAAGTTTAGTTACTCTAATAAATATGAAGGCAAAGTCAGATAACATATATACATACAGAGAATAAAAATTTACGGATGATCAAAAACATTTCTATTCTAAACATATTAAAAATGAGAATAACTATAAGAATACATTTAATTCGGATCAACTAGTTTCTTCAGTTGAGAACCTCAAGAATTGAAATAAGATTTTTTAGTAACTTATTTAAATATTTAAGAAAAGGCTGCAAAAGCTTGTTGCATTTCAGTCTCAAACTTCGTAACATTTATTATAGAGATTGACAGCTCTATTGCGATATACTTCGTGTACATGAGATTAAAAGTCATTTCTTTTAAAGCGGCGATAAAATATTAAGCATATCCCAAATCACAATGTATATACGTGTATATGCGCGCGCGTGCGTGTGTGAGTGTATAAGACATTTTAAATACATAATAATAAACAATATCAATAGTCCATATGCAATCCATTTTACGTTATTTACGTTAATTTTTCTCAGACTATCGAACAAATTTAGAATTACATTCATGCAGTACGTGGTTTTACATTTAATACTTTTGTTTTACTTATATAATATTATACTAAAACTCTCAGGCATTATTTGTTTTTTTGCGATTTTCTACAATCCACTGATGTGAAAGAACACCTTTCATGTTTAGTCTTCTCTCCGGATCAATAACTATCAGCTGAAATACAATTCGTACAAAATTAATCAAGTTTTTCACACATGCTGTAACTGTTTAAAATTGATTAATGCTTAACTTGCCTTTGAGATCAGATCTTTTGCACCTTCACTGACAAAACTTGGAAACCTGTACCGCAATTTTTTTATATTCATATAAGTTTCCTCGTTAGTTGGCGCGTAGAAAGGAGGTTTCCCAACCAAACATTCGTAACACAATACTCCAACACTCCAGTAATCAACTGTGTGATTATGAGTTTTACCCGACACCATTTCAGGTGGCAAGTAATCTAGAGTGCCGCACAGTGTGTCTCTTCGAGACGAAGGCGCGTGAACGGACCATCCGAAGTCAGCTATTTTCAACTCACCGTTTGTTCCAAGTAGCAAATTCTCAAGTTTAATGTCACGGTGGATGACACTTTTGCCATGACAGTATTCTAACGCGTCAGCCAACTGAGCTATGTAAGTGGCTGTCCTACACAAAGTACACGTATGTGTTTAATCCTAATTGTTGCACGAGATAAATTTTGTTTTTAACTTTACCTTTGTTCATCAAATCGTTTATTCGGTTGATTATTTAATTCTTTATAAAGCTCTCCTTTCGGTGCGTATTCCAGTATCAGATAAATTCGCTTATCATCATAGAAATATCCATACATCCTCAAAATATTTGGATGCCTGTTAAAAACCAAAGTGTTTTAATGTTAGAAAAAACTCTTATCGCAAACACACAGTTAATTAATGAGAACAGAATGTGAGAAAAAAAAATACCTCAAGTGAGTCTGGATTTCTATTTCTCTTCTTACTTGATGTGAAATCTTGGCATCTTCTATTTGCGATTTATAAAGCACTTTCATGGCAATTACAAATTTCGATTTTTTTTCCCTGGCCAAGTACACGTTACCAAATTTCCCTTTACCCAAAGGTCGTCCGATATCGAAGTCTGACAAGACCCATCTCTTCTGGTTTTCATTTTTTTGATTCTCATTTTTACCCGAGTCTGCATTCGAACTCGAGACTTTTGAAGAATCGCCAGTTTTGCTATCTGTGGTCTCTTTGACATTCTCACTGCTAGGTTGAATTGTTTGATTGCCAGCTGATTTAGATACAAACGCTAATTTAGGCGGGGGCATCAACTCCAGGGATTTCTTTGCAGCACTGCTCCTATCTTCTTGATTGGCACCTTTTGTGGAACTAATTTCACAGATCTGTTCCATCTCATTAATAGTATTTTTTACATTCTTCAATGGATTAACATCCAATGCTTTCGAAAGTTTTTCGTTAAGTTTTCTAAGTTTGTAGTTAACTGTTTGTACATCTACTGTTTGTATATCTTTGTTCATTCCTCCTATATATTTTATATCTTTATCCTACAAAGGAACAATAAAAATAAGACAAATAATTCCATACTTCTCGCATGTCACAAAGCACTTTGTGTAGAAACATGTAAATAACTTTTGTTTGTGTAAAAAGTTCATAGACATGTACCATTAGTTTCTTCCAAGTATTTTGCAAACTACAAAAATTTTAACTACACAATTTTGCACACGTACGAGAGTTCGAAGATCCGAGTGTCGAGCAAACGAAAAAAACGGTGTTCTCCAGATGCAACGCGCTATTCAACAACTCATCACGAAGAATCCCTCGTAATCCCTCGAAGGTACTTACTGTCAGCGAGATGCGGTATTCAAGTCGAGACGAAATCGCCGTGATGATACTTCTCCGGTCTGTTTAAACTTCAAACGGTTTTTCAAAATAGCGAATGTCTTTCGCTGATTGGTCAACACGAAATGCTCCGCGGATCACAACGAAGGTAGATGAGAATCGCCATCATCTTAACAATCTGGCGAGTAACTTTTGAAATCTCTTGTCAGATGGTGCGCTTTACATTTACTGATGTCGGAATATTTTAGCGAGAAACCAAGCGCTGCGATTGGTCAGTTCTGGGGACTTTGCTACTGCGACGAAAACTGTTATTTCTGACCTGCGGCCTAACGTTTGTCAGTCTTATCAATTAGTGTTTATCGATGTCTTATCTCTACTTGTTGCTTGAAACATGTGTTGTTTTTCTCATGAAATTGTTATTATCTAATTTTACAATTATTATACGAGCGTGAGAGAACGTGTGTATCATTGTGAGATTTTCAACTTTAAAAATCTTTGGATAGCGTTAAAAAAGAGACTAATTATGTCTCAACAGTGCAAATTTTATGATAATTTAGACTATGATAAGATCGATCGAAAAGTGAGCATGAAACATATTGTATGTACATGTTGTACCAATATCTTAGGTCCAGTTTTATAATCTCATTTTTAGGAAATATTGTCCAAAATAAGGACTTTGGCTGACACAACAGAAGTAGAAGAAGACACTTACCAAAGGTACAAAAAGAATTTTAATATTTTATACTGCACCTAATAAAAAAGGCTTTTGTTCTTTTATTTTTTATTTTTGGTTTAATTTACAGATTTCGTAAAACAGCACTTGTGATGGAAAAAAATATATCTCTCTTTCATGCTGTTTTTGGACATGTTGATGTAGCTACTACTATAATAGAATGTTTAAATAATCATTATGCAAAGCTTGTACATGGCATTAATGTTGGTATGTATAGTATATTTTTGTAGTTTATGTTTTTTTATGAACTATGTATAAAGTCTTTATTTTGTTTCTTTGATGAAGATTATTGTAGTGAAAACTCAATTCCAATGTTAATACTGTACATGCTTTTCAATGTATGCCCAACATTTTGTGAAGATATAGAATATTTTTTAGAAAAAATGCTTGTGTAAGTATATTTACATAAAAGTGATGTTTATTGTAATCAAGTAGATAGTGAAAATATTTGTTAAAATTAATAATTATCAGAATTTATAGATATATTATTTATAAGTATAGTATTACGTACTTTAGAGAAGGTTCCAACTCTAAATTTCATATTGTATCTTTTCAGGTTTCCTAGTATGCCAAAACATTGCAGTACAAGTAATATAAACATATCATTATTGCTAATAAAAGTAGAAATAAAAGTATTTTTATAATCAAAATTTTTACTTTGTTTTTTACAGAGGCAGAGCTTGAACTCATAATTTTAGAGGACTCAGACTTACATGCAGTTATATTTTACCTAATGGGATTGTATAAAACTGATGTTTATTATCCTCTGCCAACTAAAATCTTGATTCATGAACCAATAAAAGAAAAATTTTTATATTATAAAGAAAAATATGAAACTCACTTATATGGAGATGGCGCGTTACGTGATGTGAAAATCAAAGTGTTTCGATCAAAGCAAGAATTACTTACGCCCAAGAAATCTCGTTTTCTGAACTTAGTATCTATTTGGTCTGAAGACATTACAACTGCAAAAAATTTAGCAATATCCTTAAATGTATAGCAAATTACATTAAGTATATAAGATATAATCAATATGATCTTCTCTACATTATATGGTATTAATATACTTTTTTTTTTTAATTATTTAGAGAGATTGGGTGTTTATAAATGCATATTTTGAGCTCCATACTGATATACTTTTGCCCCAAAGCAAATTATTTCAAAGGTACTTAGAAGGTACATTGAGCACTCGTTTTAAATGTGATTGTGATGATGATGATGATAACACAGTAACAACACAAAATGTATTAGATGGTCCAGTTAGTAATTTGTTTTATAATGGCTCATGGCAGAAACCTGTGGAAGAGAGATATTGGATGCATAATGAGAATTTATGGGCTCATGCAGAATGGTACAACATTGTCCTTATTATTCTATTATTATTTCCATATTATTCTTGTTATTTTTATCTTTAATTTCAATATTCCTTCACAAGAAATGTTTAACAAAAAATTTAAATATAGTCAAATCTCTATTTTTTCTTTGTATGTTTGACAAAATGTTTACATAATTATGTCATTTTCTATCATCACTAATGGAGGAAGAGAGCAAGAATTAAAAGGAAGCATAGTTTCGATCCGACAAGAATGAAGAGATTCGACTATAGTCAAACTCAAAATATATGTTATTTATTTTAGGAATGACATATCCAAATGTGTTCTCTCGGCTTCAAAAGGATTCGAAACTTGGAGTACCACATCAGTTGAATCTAGGATACGAATATTATCTAAGTTTGCGCACTCGTTAGAATGCACTGGGTATGTGTTAGATTATTAAACAAAACTAAAAATTTGTATATTTCCTGTTTTTTTAATATCTTGTATACTCAAATTTGATAATTTCTTGCGATTTTTTGCTATTTCAATAATCTTGGCTCTTTGTTGTTCCAGTAAAATAACATTGGCAAACATAATACGAAAATGGATCAACTTCCCATATATCTATGAGAGTTCAATAGTTCACACGAAAAAAGAAACAGGAGAAAAAATAGAAGTGACAAAAATTCATGAAGGAAGATACATTATTATCATTAAAGAAGAAACTGAAACTGCTTTATTTGATCGATTAACACAAACTCTAATTGCTGGCAATTCTGTTATTGTAATATGTGACGCGAGTTTTTTTAATTTGGCACCGTATTGCGACATGTTGTCAGCGTCTAAGATGCCTCCAGGTGTTGTGAATTTGTTATCGCATAAAAACATACATCACTTGGAGCTTTACTTATGTGGAACAGACTATGAAACTTATAAGAATGAGTTTTTCTCAGAAGACGCAAAACAAACGTTCACAGAACTTACCGTGCTTAAACATATTCTACTTTATCTCTAAACACCAAACTCACAACTGTGCAGGATCAGGATAATAAAATGAACTCACAGTATGTTTACAATCAAAAATACTTTTTACACTTTTATTAGTAAATTATATTCACATGTTGCTAAAATGATATATATGTTATATGTATCAGCACAATTAAAATAATATTTTTTTTGTTACGTACTTTTATATAAAGCTATCTCATAAATTGTACTGTATTCTTTCATTAAGAGGACATTTTCATAGAAATAAAAATATCCTCTTAAAGTGTAAATTTTGTCAGCAATTTTCTTTTATTATATGTAGCACAAGTGGAATAATCGCATAAAATATCTGTATAAGACTTTAAAAAGTAAACTCTTCTTTCAAAAATTATCTTAAGTAAATATATGTGTATATATATATATATATATTTCTCTCTTCTGGTTTTTGTACTAATAAAATCACTTCATATATGTGCGCGCGTAAAAGAATAATTATAAATATATATGTATAACTTTGCTTTTGGCCGAGTTAGAGTCTCTGTCAAGTCTCTCTCAACTAAATTGCGTTTCTCTCTGCTACTATTTGTGCGTAAATTTTCTATGTCTGTTTACCGATGCACTTTTAATCGAAGTGTCGATGAAGTGCTTTTAGGAGTTCAATATCGTTTGCGTCTACGTTTCTTACGATCAATCGGTTTGACGAACATAGAAGTTAAGTCACTATCCCGCAAAAGAAGGTAATGAGGAGACAGTAGCACAGGAGAAAATTGGCGATTCAAAAACATCTACAAGTAAAGATAATAGAAGAGAGCTAAAAAAACAAGTCATGTGTTGAGAAGGATATTGGTCAGGAGAAAAAATCTACAGAAGATAGAGACTCGACAGATGCTCCAGCGTGAATGAGTTAAGTAGAAAACCGGTGGCCAATGCAACAGAAAATGCAGACACGGCGTGAGTCCCGCAAACAAAATCGGGACTTGATGAGAAGCGCGCCGAGAGACCGAGAATAACAGCGGCGTAAAAAAAGTCACGGCCTAATTCACATTATTTTGTCATTGACAAACTGATCTAATATATATATAAATTTGTTTGTACTATGTGAATTGTATATTAGCGTATGCATCACAATTAATAAGAGGAATGTATCGATTGGAAGATCGCCATCAAGACAATCATCTTTGTGACTGAATTATTTCTGTTCTATCTTTGAGCGTAGAAAGAAATTCAATATTTAACTGGTAAAACACAAAATCTCTGGTAAAAATAATTAACATCAAACATTTTAAATCACAATTTGCTATGGACGTTTGTTCAGATTTAAAATTTTATGATGATTTTTCTTTATCAAGTTTTAGATACCCTGTGTGAAATAGTCGTATAACGGATTGATTTTGTGCCTATCAAAATGAAAAAAACCAGCTCTTTCATTTTGTATAATGTACTAGTGATGAAAATTATGTTGTTGTAGCACAAGATGTATTTTGCTTTACCCAGGAAAAAGTTCTGCGTGTATGAACGAATTCGATATCCGGTATGTAATTTATATGAGACTAGGAC
Source organism: Pseudomyrmex concolor (assembly GCA_014839585.1). Classification (NCBI taxonomy): domain Eukaryota; kingdom Metazoa; phylum Arthropoda; class Insecta; order Hymenoptera; family Formicidae; genus Pseudomyrmex; species Pseudomyrmex concolor. The sequence continues at coordinate 14,178 of QVOB01008802.1, read as the reverse complement.
GATCTTTCACACAATTGTATATAATTATATTGAGACGATCTCTTATATAATTTATATTTAATTATACGTAACCAGATAAAAGAAAGCATTTATATTGTCCATATACAAAGAACTTTTTTCCCAGATACGCGTTTGTCTGCGCAAACATTCACAACGCGCGCGTTATGCCTTAAATATATAACGTTACGAAGTTACAGAACAGATTTAGCAGCAATCCTCTAATTTCCGTAACTTACAACAATTTGTTCATCTTGTTCGTTGGTTTTATAACGAAGATTTTGCGGGTCGCGGATAGAATCCAAAATTACATCTAAGTTGTTCAAGGAATACAAATGTGAGGATGGTTTGTGGCGCTAACCGGATAAATGCAGGTACATAGCCCTGAAACAATTTTCGTTAAAGAATCTCATGTGCTCTCGGTAGTGTTTGTTAATGCAAAAATTTTGTATTTTTAACCGTACTTACCTTGAAGAAAGCTAGTGGCCCAAGCTTGGCAGTATACAGGAAAATTTCTAATAAATTCTGCAGAGAAAATAAACGTGAAAGAGAGAAACACGCACACGTGTAAATCTTATCAAGTTTACTCTTCTAAACTTGTATATATATATCTTACCTTAAATTCTCCAGGCTTAGCATTCATCGCTCGTGTTTTCAAGACATCTAGAGGTTGTGTGAGCGTTGTTGCAATAGCACCCTGTTAACATAACAAACAGAAGAAGATGAGAGATATGAAACAACCTTGAAATATACATCTTCTCGGTCTCAAAATATTATTCAGAGATCACTCACAGCTGATACACTAGATAAAATATGCGTTGAAGGACTGTCCCGAAAATAGCCCGTCTGCAACAGCGTTGTTTTAATTTGATCGTAAAAACTCAACTGGCCAATGGTCATCAGTACCGCTCGCATGGTTGCGGTGGAACATCCGCTGAACAAGCGATGTACTCCTTCTTCTTGAACTACACGCAGAAGCCCGTCCAAAGCGTTCTTGTAGCTGTGCGCAATAACAAAGAACGACGTGTGATCAAGACGTGTACATTTTCAAGACGGGTGTCTTAATAAGAAGAATATATAAAAAAATCTTACTTTCTTCTCAGCTCTGGTGCTAATTTGATGTCATTCTGCATGCGTACGTTGATCACGTCACCGGGAGTCCCGAAAACGCCGCCAATAGCACCGGAAACTCCAGCTAGCAGTAACTTCTGATAAAATGGCAATGGACGATCGGGCGTTTCAAACGTTTGTTTGCCGACCTATTAAATTCAACACAATATACGACCTGTGTATAACAAAGTGAAGAAGAAATGGTGTGTTTGTATACATATGTACCAACACGCGTAAAATGTTATTATAGGATCTCGTGTGTAACAACCTCGTACGCTCCGAATCTTATTGTCGAATATGTAAGCTGACGAAGTAGAGAAGCACTGAGTCCGTTGTACAAAGCAAGTATTCCCTGTTTCCTAATTATTCCAACGGTCGAATGTACTATTGACAATTTGCCTTCCTGTTGCGTTTGCAGGTGAACCTGACGAGAGAGATGTTTGATCATGTAGATTTTAATACGCGAGGTTTTATGTACAAAATGTAAATATATGAGTGTGATTTCAGGAGCAAATTTTGGCGTTACAGAAATAATGAAACATGTTTACATATAAATATTTGTCCCATCTAATTTAGATGCTAAAAGCATTTTTGTATTTCAATCGTTTTCATTACTATAAAAACGTTTGTGGACAGTTGAGAGAATTGTTAAAATACAAAATCTGTCTGTAAACTTGAAAGCAAGGAATGAGACAGACGTTTATATAAACTTTTTTCATTTTCTTGTCCATGTTTTGATAATCTGTATATGTAATGTGAGTCTGTTTAAGGAGAATTGGTTTAGAGAGAAAACCTTCAACAAATCTAAGGGATGAGTCACACATGCAGCAGCTGCAGAAGAAACACCTCCAAAGTACCAACGTGATAATTTCTTGCTTTTGTCAGTCATTGTTAATTGTTTTCCGTTATCAAGCAGTAAATAGGAACATGTCTATGGCACTGCGGAAAAGATTAATTAATGTGTAAATTCATTCAAAAAGTATATGATTTATGTATCTTACCTTTTTTTGCAATTACAGGTCAAGGACACATAAGACTGATGTGCTACTGTTCGCTCATTATACACGTAGAGCAATTCTCACTTTGGCACGGAAAATTGTTATAAAAAAACACGCCTGAAAAATTAATAATATTGTACCAAAATTAACAATGCAAGGTAAAAACAAATTTCTTTCAAAGAATTTGCTCTCATACATTTTTTTCAGTTTTTCAATCTCTCTTTATCGTAATACAAGTATTTAAAATTTTTTACTTGCGCAAACATATTGCTATTATTAGATAATCGCGATTTTTTGATAATCCGTTTCGCGTTGGAGCGGAAGCGCCGACTAAGCAAATCACGTACGAGTGGTGCTAAAATTAAATTCAATACAACGACCTTGCGATAACGGCAATACTATAAATTCTTTTTTTTTTTTTTTTTTTTTTTTTTTTTTTTTTTTCAAGAAAGCGACTGAAATGACAGTAAACGCGAGGCCAGCGCGTTTTTCTTGACTTTTACGAGAGAGATAAAGCACGTGTAATTTGTTTAATTTCAAAGAAACTCCAATTAAGCCGTTCGATTATTAGACTCGAAGTGTCTATTGAGCGTTTACTTATTAATTATTCACAATCGACGTGAATCGTTACACGCTTATTAAAACTTGCAAGTTGTAACAATATTATGCTTTGTGCGAATTGTTCGAAATCTCATATTAATTTCGCAGTCACTCTTTCAGACGAGTTTAATAACTTCTGACCGTGTCATCGTTGTGCGGACCTGTGACGATCGGGAACTACGTGATCGAGACTCGGAGTGAAAGGCGGATTACGGTGGCGGTGTTCCTATCTGGACAACAGCTGAACTTGGACTGCCCACTGATCACACTGACGTCGATGCGAAACGTTCCGCAGGAGCTGAAGCTGTATGAGGCGACGTGCGCATGACACGTATCAGCTGATAGCTACGTGTAACATTATTTCTGATATGTAATAATCTGCAAGTGTGTGCGTGTGTGTGGGAAAAGTACAAAATAAATATTTTTTTTTCCAGGACAGATCATTTATAGTATATGTAGTTCAATCATGAATTGGAAATCATGCCCGTGCGCGATTCTCCCATTGCGTCATTCTCTTATCGTCGACATTCCTGCTTAGCGACAAATGTGCTGAATGTAACGATACACATCTCTCTCTCGTGTTACCGCTTTACATAAGCAATTTGATTTAAACTAATGTGTGCGGCGCATAACTCAACGAGTTGCGCGGTCGTTTTTCCGAATGTGATATGCTTATGTAACTCGAGGCAATTTACAACGAACTTCTGAATTTTAGCATCTTGCTCGCGGTTTTTAAGACACGTGGTTTTTATTTGATGTACAATTTTTTACATAAGAAGATCACGATAAATTTAATATTTCCAATACAACTAGTTTTCATTATCAGATTGCGTAGATGGTCTCCCATCTATTTATTTGTTGTTTCTGATTAAGTTTCGAAGAAGAACAATATTGTGTAAACAATAATTCATTCACGACGTAATTTTTTTGACGGTTAAAGAATGATAAAAATAATTCTATCGATGGTTTAAGAAAGCAAATTCGTGTGCGCACAGTACGTGCGGTTTTCAAAATGAAGTCCCTTTGTTCTTGTTGTAAATTAATCGATAATATCGATTAATTTACAACTCACAACCGCGCCAACTTCTCATCGTACATACATGCACTTGAGACACTTGACACTTGCGCGCGCGCGCCTGCAGGTTATGTAAACGTAAGGTTTATGACCCGGCTATCTCCTCTGTCACGTTGCAGAACCGCATTACATAAACGTACATTACTTGTGAAAATAATATTTGTCGTGATATAACAACACGTTTGTATGTTCTCTCTTTTTTTTTTTTTTTCAGAGTCCATTATGGCTAGCTCGATTGAAATGGTATGCAACACTCTCGGCATCGACAAGATTGACATGTGCGGTAAGGTGATTCTGATCGAGGAGCAACATGGGACGAACGCGAACTTCTTGGTGAACGCCGTTCTGTCGAACGCGCTGAAGAGAAAGGACGCCGTTTGTCTCGTACTTTGTCACAACACCTTCGGTCATTATCACAATGTCGGCACGAGACTCGGTTACAACCTGTTAACTCTGAAAGAGAAGGGCCAGGTTACCATCGTCGAGCCTATGAAAACTGTAGCCAGCTGTCTAGTCGCTGACATGTGCAACGACAGAGAAAGGAACATACTTCCCGATACCAATTCCGAAAGACACACTGACATGGTGTACAGACTGTTCACACGCGTCAGGGAGAAGTACGAGGAAGCAGCCAAGTTCAGTGAATCTGTTGTTCTTATTATCGACGATATAAATCACCTTCTCGATCTCGGCTTCGGTGTACTGGATGTTATGTATTTCATGAGATATCTGCGATCGTTCATGGAGTACTGTTCGTCGTCGCAGCTTTGCGTTCTTGCACACGCATATCGCTGGGATCCTCAGACCTCGAACGCGGACATGATCGCCAACGGTCTGAAGCACATGGCACATCTGTGCCTTACCACCGAACCGTTCAAAACAGGTCATTCCGGCGACACGTCCGGCAAGTTGACGATTCACTGGAAGGTGGACTCGATCAGGTCAAAGTATCATTGGGCCGAGAAGACGGTGTACTTGTTCAAGTTGTTGGATTGGCAGATTGCGATTCATACACCCGGCGGAGTGACTCCCTTCTCGTAGATAGTGAAAACTTGTTCATTTCTGTGCTATGGTATATTGTATATTTTTGTAAGAAACAATTTTTAAATTTAATACTTAAAAAAACAAAAATAGAAACATTGAAATTTATGTACATCAGTTTATGGCGTGTTCTTTTATTCTACATTCGTTTTCTTATGTTTGTTAGATAAAAACCTGATATACATCTTTGATAAGCAAGAATGATATATTAGGATTATACTTGACATTTTATTTACGGCGTGTTATGTATGATGAAACTAGGAGTGCTTTTGTCTATCTTTCACTTGTTTTACCGTTTTAAACTTTTTATTAGAATGAGACAGGTACGTGTTCAGTTCTTGAGCGAAGCGCACACAAGTCGTCAACGGAGGATCAAGTAAACTCGTCACGTAAATGGGCGCGAAGCAAAGTAGTATCTACGAAAAATCCGGCACTATGAATTACTACCGATTTAGCGCAAAGGAGTACGCGTTGGTTAAGAAGGTTTGGTCGGGAATCGAAGTTAACCCTCACGTCCATGGCAACGCCTTTTTGAAGAGGTACGTGATATCGCGCTCCCTGTGCAGCCACGTGTTGTAATTGCGCGTGTAAAATTCTCTTCCCCTCGAGCCAGTGACTGCAGCCAGGACAGACCTGCTCTAACACGCGCGCACCCAACATGATGATGGATTTTCAGCTTTTGTACCACCTATCCGCAATACATGAAATTCTTTACGCCGGAACTCAGATTGAATCCCATGAACATCGGCGCGATAACCATGTTAAAGTTCTCGGTAATTATGGAAACTATCGGATATCTCCTTCTGGATTTTAACAAGAAGCCGAAGAAGCTAGACCGACTCGTCGCTTACATAGCTATGGTGCACAAGGACATGCAGTTAGATGAAGAAGACTTGAATGTATATAGGTTTTTTTTTTTTTTTGTTTTTTTTTATTGCTTTTTTATAAATATTACAAGTATAGAATATACAATAAGTTCTCTCTTAAAAGTTTGTTTTTATACATCTCATTCAATCTGTTGTCTAGAACTTTATGTCGGCTCTGATCGAGTATTTGTTGCGAACGTATCCCATGCACATGACGACGCAGTGTCAGGAAGCTATGTCCAAGTTCATGAACTCTGTTGTGCACGAGCTCCTCGCGAAGATGAGACTCTTCCGTGATTATGACGTCACACTGTCGAACGAAGTGATACGATCGGTAAATTGACGCATGTAATTCGACTTCGGGGAACAGTTGAATGTTGCACATACTTTTTTTTACTTGTATTAAAATTGTAAGTTCAAGTTTTATATTACATTTTGGAGGGACGATGTGTAATATAGAAAAAAGGCTGTTACATGGCCAGCAGGAAAACAACTTGTTGAATCAACTGAATTTTTTGTTTCATCAACAAAACATCTTTTGTTGACGAAACCAAAATCTCAACAGGCTCAGCAAATTTTTCTTGCTGCGACCATATAGCAAAACATTTTTTCCGTGTGTCAGATGGTATTAAAAATAATGTGTAATTTCCAAACGAGCCTTCATACGTGTATTTTATTGTTGGAGTTAATTTAATCGATTCAATCGATCGAATTCTTCCGATAGCGTAGCCGTGGGGACTGTGTCCGTTCTTCGCCGAGCCATTGATATTCGGCAAGACCAGATTGTACTGGGACCAGAAGAAGGACCAGTGGGACGCGCGACTGGACGAATGGACAAAAATGATATCTCTGGATGCATCGACACCCGCGGAGGCAACGAAGATGAGGTCGGACGACTTTGACGACGAAAACAATTTCTTGAAGGTATCCATTGGTTCTAAAATATTTCGATAATCGAATTGTCTAAAACCGATACTCATGAACAACTCTTCCAAATTTCCAGTCGAGAGCGACAAAAGGCAATGACGATGATGACGATGTTGACGATTCGATAAGTCGGAAGCGTGTCACTTCGGATGCTCGTCGTCTGTCCGCGCAGCGACGTCTTCGGAAGTCTCTACCTTCTTTAGCTTACTCGCCGAAAAAACTGCTGGAAGCCGCGAGAAACCCGCGCGAACGATATCGCCTCAAGAGCGAGTTTTACCTGCAGGACCTTAACGAGACCGATCGCGAAAATAACGACACGGAACAGCTCGATCAGGAAAACGATGCCACTACCTCGCGCCTCACCGCTCGCGAGAGATATCGCAGAAAGTTTCAGCGTCAATCTGAAATGAAGAAATAAAAGACGATAAGCAACACATTTAAGGAGATTGAAGATCGCCCGCCACAGGTAGCAAAAATCTTTGATCTTTTTCTATGTCCATAAAGACCGTTAAAACAGAGTGCAATTCCTCGATTACTCGCGGTGGTGAGATGCAACGGCGAGATAAGCAAAGACGTATGATTTTCGGAGAAGATGATTGATGTACGCGTTATCTCCTCTCGGATAATCCGTTAATGGATGTTAAGCGCGTCTCACTTTATCACGTTAGTTAGATAATGGCCGAGGTGGCAATGATATCGGGAAGTAAAACCATCGCCGTTTGACACATGCGGGAATGATAGTCGAAGAACTGTTCAGTTTCACTCTACGCTATTATTCACGCTTGTGTACGAGCAAAATAGGCACTCTCGGAAATGAGGAGTTTTACGGAGGTTTTTCATCGAGAAACCCAATGGAAGGCGATTTGCCTGTCGATAGCCTTTGTTCACGATGAACGCGATAACCCAATTGCTTCAAATGACGTGACAATCCGATCGCGCTTAGATGCATTAATATTTATAGTTAAAAAAAAAAAAAAAGTTTTAAGTAAGATTTTTAGATAAAACGCGATTTTCCCGGAATCAAAGCATCGCCTCACCTCAGCTGCCCGTTTCGCGATCATCGATTCTCGCTCTGAGCGGATTGTAACGGCCGCCGTTGTTGTGCGCAAACCGCAGCGAGTCTATGCTGTCGTCGCTCGCTATTCGGCGAAGCTTCTTGTCGCTAATTCGAGAACAAAGAAAGTAGAAATTTAAAAATTGAGGTAAGAAAATAAGGCGGAAATTGCTGGTCTTACTAGTTCCGCGAATTCGCTGCCGAGATCGGCGGGAACAAGGCGGACGGTGAAATCAGCGGTTGCACCACTGGCCCCATCACGTGCTCCACTTCTTCCTGCGGTTCTTGGATTGGCGGTAGCGGCGAGTCCCAGTCCGAATCCGTGGAACTGTTTTTTTTTTTTTTTTTTCGAACAAAAAACGTCGTTTTTATACCACGTACGAGAGGCGAAAATTTTACGGTTGCGGTAATTTCGCGAGTTGGAAATTTCGCGCGTAAACGAGAAAATAATTGGCCACGTGAGAAATCGATAAAAAAACGCGCGTTACCGATCGCGACGAGTGATAAAACGGAAGCAATAGGTGACGGTTGATTTACTTGACCCACAAAACGACAGGTGTTCTCGGAATCCACCTGAAAACGTCGCTTACTCGCTCGCGTATCGTTTTGCAATTATTATAATTGATCTCAGGTCGTCAATCCCATCCCCGTGCGCCAATAAATATATTCACGTCTTTTTGATAATAAAAGCGAAGTAGTTTCACGCGAGGTGTTTGGTTTGGATTTTTTTTTATGGATGAATACTATTGATTCCTTCCGGTTAGAAAAGCTCATTCGATCCTACTAGTTCAATTTTTGCTGACTGACCTGCTGGGCAGTCTTAGGTCGCTGTTGTCGTAACTGCTGAATCTGCTGGAAATCGGCGGTAGTTTTCCGCGGCTGAAGGACACGGTCGGGGATGCGGCGAGATCGCCGAGGCTGCTGTCGATGTACGTCGCAGCCTGGATCTCCTGTTGATACATCGCGTAGAGATTCTGCAGATCGGGCGGAAGCACTAGCCGACCATCTGCGTGTCATTTGTTAGCTCTCGTGAATCGAACGAATATAATTTTGTTTATTTGTACGCACATATAGTCGAGAACACGCTTACTGACCTTCCATAATTCGCCGCTGCCTGGTGATGATTTCGTCGGAGATCTGACGCTGACGATCGTAGCGGAGCAGCAACAGCTCGCGACGTCTGAGCTCGTGCTGCTTCACCAGTCTCTCGCTCTGCAGCATCATCTTGTCCGCCTCGAGCTCGTGAACCCGCAGCATCAGCGCCAACAGCTCGCGCTCCTCGTCCGAGTTGATGCGCGACGGTAGCTCCTGAAAACTCACACGATGTTCTTTAAGATCAACTTTTAAATTATTTTCCGGTGAGGTGATTGAGAGAATTCATTCCGTTGATTGTCAACTGTAGTTTTTGTATCGTATTTGTTTTACTACATGACAATATTTTTCTCTTTTCCTTTCTGTAAACATTAGTTTTAACTCTCGCTATTTCAAGTTTTAAAAACAAAAGCTCACATCTTCGAGCGCAGCACTGCGTTTCCGACAGATCTCGAGCTCTTTCTCCGCGGCGGCGCGCATCTCCGCGTACCTTTCCTGCTCCTTCGTGATCTCCGTCAGCTCCGACCACGCTTGTTGCACAGTCACGTCGTCCTCCAGGTCATCCTCTATGAGATCATCTACAAGTGGACAATAGGATATTCTTCAACTTTATTGCGACTTATTGTAAATTGATGTTTAGTGAATTTCTGTTCAATTTTTTAAATGATCTTGTGAGAGATTTATGTCACGACTCTCCGCTCACCTACGTCGTCCGCTTCGTCAACCTGGTAATTCGTACCAGGACGATGTGTGCTAGAATCCTGCGACTTTCCGTAAACTCGGTTATTTCTCGATTCCCAGTGCGAGATTATGGAATGCTGCTGTTCGGCGGCAATGTTCAGACCCAAGAGATGACTATCCAGCTCCATTAGCTTCCTCCTGTTGTGACAGTCAAGCAGTTTATAAACAGAGAAAACTGATTTATCAGACCTCGATTAAATCTTGGATTTTTTGTTACTCGCACTTGTGCTCACGCACCTCAGACGCATCTGTTCTTTGAAGACGAACACAATCCTTTCCCTCAACGATCTGAAGTCACTGCCGCGCGTGTTGTTCGACGTTTCCTTTGCCGTCGACTCCGTCTTCTTCGACATGTCCTCCTTCATTTTGTTTCGCAGACGCGAGATCTCGCTCTTCAGGTCGCTGATTATGTCGCGGTACTGCGCGACGTGCAGATAACTGACATCGAGCACGTTTTGCTCGACCTTGTTGGAGATCTTGTTGGCACGATCGGCATAGATCAGAGTGTTTCTGCTCTCGTCGCGTTGCGCGCTTGCCGGCGACACGTGAGCAATCATGACGGTCCGGCAGTTGCCGCTCAGGGCGTCCTTCAGCAACCGAGTTAGCTTGGAGTCGCGATAGTTCACGTATCGCGCGCCTCCGGACAGCGCGTTGATGCAGTTGCCCAGCGCCAGAAGCGATCTGTTGATGTGCGCGCCTTCCTGCAGTCTCTTCCCCTTGTTCTGCAGCGAAGAGATCGAATTGATCATCACGTCGTGATAAGTGTCTTATGTAAACATTTTGTTAATTACGCGATCGATCTTACTTTGGTTTGCTTGGCCCGCTCGGACCCGGCGAGATCGATCATAAACAGTCTTCCCTGTTTCACCTTGTTGCGCAATTGTTTGTCACCATCCGGACGAAAGGACTGTCTGACCGTGACGCTGAGGAGAGCGTGACTCCGCGACGAGGTCTGATTTGCGGCGGTCGGTTCTATCGTCCTCGCTTTGTTGCCTCTGTGCAACAGCTGCATCACCTGTGAATTTTGATCGTTCGGATGTGCGAAATATTGTCTAATTCTTTTTTTTCTAATAAAATAATGTACAACCTTTGAGAGCGCTGAAATGTACGTGTAAATATTTTTACAGTGTAAATTAATACACAATTTTAAATCAATTTTTTTATTCGAAATCTAACACATTTTTTTGCAGTAATTTTTTCTCAAATTAATTCAGAGAGTAAAGAAATTCTCTCTGCACGAGATGCGAACCAATATCGATTTTTTTACAAATTAATTAATTAATTTACACGTGTATTAATTTACATTTTAAAAAATATTTGGCATTTACATCTCCGGCGCTTGACTGTATATCATGTTTCTCAGTTGGAACTTATCAGAACCTTAATTCGATTATTTATAAGATAACAAACAGCCGTCGTACTTCCTCGGTCGAGTTGGTGGAGATCTCCGTCAAACCCGAGACCTGAACGTTGCGACCGCGAGTGTCGTCGCGCAAATCCAGATATCCCGAGCTGGGATTGAGCAGATCGCGAATGTTCTCGTTGTAAATCTCCAGATACGACATCGTTACCTGCGACGAAATAAAATACATAACGCGATTGTAGATCGAGCGCGCTGAAATCGATTCGCGTTTCGATCTCGCGACGAATACAAACGCGCGCGATCGAAACGCGACGATTTTTCAAATGACGTTTTAGAAATTGCCATTGCGTCCCACGCGTTGCGTGATATATCTCGCGCTATAGTTTATTTCGCGAAATTATCGCGATATTTGAATATTTAATGCGAATTGTGTGCATGACGATGCACACACCGGTGAACAATTTTGCTCTCTCTCGTCGTAGTTTCCGCGCACGCGATACACGCAGCTGCGTTAATACGCGATTATTATACATGCGCGCGCGGTATCTCTGTATTATATTGCGCAATAAACGGGCGAATATCATCAATCTTGCGGGTGAAAATTTATGCAACTTTCTCGTGAGCGTGAAAATAAACGATTTGCCACTACAGGTGCCACACGTATTGCTAATCTACTCGCAAAGCGTCGTGCAAATATCAAAGCGAAATATTTACGTGCGATAACAGCCGCGTTCGCGCGCCGAACATTTGTGTTACACTTGAACTTTAAAAGGAAAATTTTTTTTTTTTTTTTTTTTTTTCATGTATTTTACAGCTCACCGAGACGTTCGCGTCTTTCGGCAGTTGCTTGGTCGCCAGAAAGATATCGTTCAGGGCGCGCACCATGATCCCGGGATCCGACGACGTTCCGACCATTGTGTGGGTTTTTCCCGAACCTGTCGCGCCGTACGCGAACACGGTGACGTTGTAGCCGTTCAGAACGTCCTGCGCCAGCTTCTTCGTCGTGCCCTCGTAAACTTGCTCCTGGCAGTGGCAATAACATTTGTTTCATTTGCGAAATTTATGATTTTTCGCCTGTTTCGACGAACGATTGTTAGATTCAATTCGAAGTAAGCATTTTCGAATCGCGTCTCTCGAGAGACGCAATTCGCGAATTACTCGCCTGCGTCGAGTCCTCTCCGAAAACTACGTCGTACAAATATTGTCGCGACGCCGTGCGTTTTTGCTTATCGCTGTCCGGATCGTCCAGCACCACCATCTGGAAATATTTGTTTTCGAAGAGTCACCAGATTTTGCAGCGCGAACCGCGCGCAATCGGCAGATCATTTATATTATGTTGTGAATTATGAGAATTCGTAAAAACTAATTAAACTAATTTTCTAATAAATTGTAAATAAGTAATCCACCTTATCGTTGACAGCGTGCAGAACTCTGGTGCCGCTCTCGTTGGGAGCCAAGGGTCGAATACGAACGGCGACCTGCGATCAAAGGACAACGGCAATTGTTATCTCGAGGACTTTTTGTCCGTTTTGTTTTTGTTTTTTCTGCTACTTATGTTATCGATCAGCGAGGGACTACATTGAGCACTTGGTTCATTATCAATTTGCTTTGTACGTACTTTCTTTTTTCACGAATATTACTGCAAAAAATTATTGTCCTCAAGTGGAGCTCTTTGAAATTTACAATGTTGGAGTTTTTGACGGCGTGAGCGATTGATTGAACAAGCGTGAAAATTTTATTGATGAAGACTTCACATATTGTACATATAATGTACCATGAGCTTCTCCTCGAGCGATCCTTGACTTCTGGGATCCTTGAAGTCGCTCCGACCGCCGCTGCTGCTGCTGCTGCTGCTACTGCTGCTGTATTGTGTCATGTTTGCGATACGCTTCGCGTGAAGCAGCGATTGATCTCGGTGTCAACGAGAGATGCGCTTGACAATCGACTTCAATGTGTAAATAAAAAAAGTTTCACACGTGCACCTGCTTTGTTACCGAAGCTCGACGATCTTTCTCATCGACGCGACTACTCACGTTGACGCTGATCGTCGCGCGAACGCTTCTGCAAGCAGTCATTTCGGCCGCGAAAAAAAAAAAAATAAACTCGCGCAGGTTTTAATTTTTGCGATCACCCCGAATTTTTGATCTCGGTCGACGAATCGATGAAGTAGCGAGAAAACGGAATGTTTTTGAACGGAATTACAACAAGAAGCTCGAACTGATGTGTCGGAGAAGCGCGACGAGAAAACAAGACGCGCGTTAGGTGAGAAAAACTTTATTTCAAAAATTTTCACGAGGATATTCGTCTCGCGACAACAAGTGGATTTCGTCGTCGCACGCGGGAAATTGTTTGTTAAATAATAAAATCAATCAGAAATGTGCGTGCCAGTGCGCGTCAAATGTATGTGTTATCGCGACAGGGTCGGGCGACCGACTGAAGCCCACCTGTGTCCACCTGCACATGTAAAGGCATCTCGGGGAGCTCGCTCCCGCGAGCAACGCGAGATATATTTTCGCGGCATATATTTTCGAGGGGATCTGCATTAACAATGACGCGATTATTAATGCATAAACCGTGTTGCCATTCTAATGCCGTTACGTCACCAGAGAGAACCGTGAAATAAAGATGATACGCGCTTCTCTCAATTCAAAGAACATTAGAGTGCCAGCTGGCTTATAATTGCAAACACGTTTTTGTTAATTGCTGACCTACTGGTAAACAAATTATCGATCAACGATATTATCGAGAGTAAACATCGCAAGGAAATGAAAATACTGTTTTAAATTCGTTTTACGTAGCAGTTTTGAAAATAAAGTTGCACTGTCTGATATTATGTCGATACGAGCACATTCTTTCCCCGCGCATAATAATTTTGTCAGGCGCTGTGAACGAAGTTACATCCCTCGCGAAATTAAAACTTTGCGCCTTCGTTTTATTTACCTTGTAATGCATTGTAAAACGTGGGGTAGTTTTCTCGGTGTTCGCATCCGAGGAAAAACCTCGGGAATTATTTATTTACACGAAGAAAATACGAGGAGGAAGGGGAAAAAACGCGCGCGCGTGGTTCGTCTAACATCGCATGCGGAAATTACAATATATACGTGTGTTATGTATATTCATCGAACACAGAGCTTGCAGCTTTAACTCAACCAAGTAAAGTCTCTTGTTCGCGCGCGAACATTCCCGTTTCGTTCAACAAGTTGCGCTTCCTCGATTTAATAAGTCTAGAGAATGTCAAGGATGAGCGAGCACTCAGAAATTGTTGCATTTGTGTCGGCACACGGCAATTTCGTGATTGCAATCGCGATCGGGAT
>QVOB01008801.1:0-15316 GCA_014839585.1 Pseudomyrmex concolor | reverse complement strand
TACACTTCCGATTCAGGCAAACGTAATTCGTCGAAAAAATTTCTGATTAACGCTGTACCGCTTGAACGAACAAAAAAAAAAAGATAGCTGACGCGGCGAACGGATTATTAATGTTATACCGCGCGACGCGACGTTGTCTTGATCCCGCGCTTCAATTTTTTTCGTCGCCTGTCAGGGGATTGTCGCACAAAGGGTTGTTCGTGTAACGTGGCGCGCGTTCTGTGACGCCGCGTGCCATGTATCATTTGCTACGCGAAATGTTCCGTCTCTCAATGAGATTTTTTTCGGCACCCCTGAATTTCGACGCTAGGGTGAAACGTGTGAGTCTCGTATAACGCGAAACGTAAATGAATTCTATTTGGAAGTCTTTTTTTTACGGAATATATTGAGGGGGTATATCTTGTAAATTTATTGCGTGTGTGTGCGCCATTTGTTTGTTACATTTGTCACTATATTATTTATATTTTTTTGTCTTTTAAATTTAATATTTATTATCTTATTTTTTTCAAAAGATATAAAGTTCTTTCGGAAAATGGATTTTCCGCTTATTTTATCGCTTTGACTTAATGTGAATAGAGAAATATAAATTTCCACGTATTTTGCAGCCAAATAACATGCATTTGTATTTCCAATATCCCTTTAACGCGTAAAATTTTTAAATTGCCAAAAAAACGAAGAGTGTTCCTAGCTATACGCAATGCATCATATTGCCGGTCGGAATGCGTTTTGTGTGACCCCGCAGTCGGCTCTTTCTCATTGCTATTACACGGGAATTTTGGCACACCGCTACGGAAACCTTCGGTCTGCAGTTTGTTACGAAATTGTTTTGCCATTGTTCGCGACACGGCCCTTTCGAATTTACGGCTGCCTCCGATCGCTAATGCGCCCGCTAACGATCGTTCCATTAGAGAGCATGTGTGGCACCTAAATAATGCGATCATCTCTTACCGAAATTGGCTATGCTCACGGCGGTTTCTTTCACAAGAAATCTTGTAACTTAATGCTAGTAACTTAATGCTAGCAGAAAACTCGGAGAAATCATTTTTCTCAGTAAAATACACACATAAAAGTTTTCCACAACAATTTTATGATATTACAAAAGAATGGAGAGACGAAAGATTGCACTCGCGAAATATCAATCGCCTCTGCGAAGGTTATTAACCTTCTCCATTATCGATATACGCCCATAATCGCAGCGTGCAATTTTATTTTATTTTATTTTTTTTACCGAGCTTACACGGGAGGAAAGAGCCGCGTCGTCGTCGCTCAGCTTCTTCTTCGCGCGGACATCAACGGCCTCGTTGTGCGTTTCTCTCGTTTTCCTCTCTTTTTTTCTCCCTCGCTTCTCTCGCGATCCTCTCAACGGGAGCGGAACGGGATGGGCCGGTACGATCGATGGATGGGGGGATGATTCTGTGCAACGAGGGGTGCGGAATTTTCATGCCCGAACGAGCAGGCGCGCGGGGCGGGCGGCCCCCGCGGCGCATACAGGCGAGACACACAGCATCGAGGGGGATTCGTTGCTTGTCGCTACCACCGGGGGTGTATAGTTTATGTATTGCCGGCGGCTAAGACTAAAAGGGATGCCGGGATGTCGTGGGATGGAGATAGGGGTTGGGGAGAGGAGAGTGCGCTGCGAGCCGACGTGAGCGCCGCGGCGGCCTCATTGCCGCGCAACAGCGGCAACGGCGCGTTTGCTCATCGTCCCGTCACATCCGGGAACGCTGGCGCCGATTAAGACGGATCACCGAATCTGGGCCTTTTCAGCGCCGCGTCGACGGAAGCGCGTCAGGTGCGCCGTTTCTCGCGTACATTGACGCCTGGCGCGGAAAATATCGCGACCAACTGGGGCGAGAGCGAAAATCGACCGGACGCGTCAGAGGTGTTTTATTCCTCTACCTTTTCCGAATCGATGATCGCTAAAATCGCTTTTGCATATAAAACTTGTGCAAAAGTGGTTATCTAGATTTGGGGATGTCTGGTTTAATGGCAGAACGGCTTTGAGAGCGCAGATACCTGAACACAACGACGTCGTTGGAAATAGTTTCAATTTGTTAGGTATTTATTTGTACTTTGTACGTTATATTTTTTATATAGTTGTTTTTTAATATCTGATTCCTATGTAAAAGGTTGTTCTGCTTTTACGATAATATTTACATATTTGGTATCTCTGTACAAGCTGCGAAATGCTGCGTTCAGCACACCTGTTTTTATCTCGTTAGACGCGTTTAAGTTAAGCTAGGTAGCAACATCGATCTTGTTGCTTCAGCCTGAAGTAAGGCCGTTCATTCGTCATACCTGAAAACATCGGCCCCGAAGACCGATGTAGACGGATGTTGCGGAATTTTCTTCATCTCGCGACCGTAGCCTTCAGATATCTGTTGCACAGATTGCTCAATAAATTCAAAAAAACTACGAGATGGTTTATGCGAGTTTGAACAAATTTTTGATACGATGTATAAAATTAAATACATGTTATTAAATAATTGAATACAAATTTTAGACATGTAAAAAGGAAAATTTATAGAAGCAAAGACTTTTTCAAGAGAGAGGCTTTCGAAAGTTATCTCGTTAAAAGCAAACAACTTCTAAGGGTAAAATCATCTGCTTTCAGAAGATAATTAATATCGGTGGATATTGATTGGGATAAAAAAATTTCTGTCAATATCGAACTATTTGTGGGAACTAATTTCACGACCGGGAGTAATGATAATTTATTGAATTTTATTATTCGCGGTTGTCATGTTGCGCGACTCAACACTCGCAACGATAATAATTAGAGCGACATTGTTCATATATAATATTATTTCAAGACTGGTTGGCGATGTTGTTTTAGGACGGTGATTAATTTATCGGGGGCTTGGAATAATAATATAAGTCGTCTCGAATTAAGCTCGTCATAATTTGCTCGCTCGAACTTTGCCATTTAAGCACGGCTTTTACGAGAACTTCAATTTCGTTCCTCAAACGTGATCTCATAAAGTATACACAATTCCCTCGTTACTAAGTAAACATCAATTAATGATAGCTGATACCGCGGCACGGGCGGATCCGCAAAATTTCCGTAAAATCCTTTTGTTGGAACAAGATGAAGACGGGTTTGAAGAAGTTCGTCAGCAAACTCTCGCCTCGACATTACGCGAGGGACATATGGATCGCGCGCGCAAAAGCTCTCTGAAGCATTTCCAATTTATAATTGAAATACGTTCTTGTATTTTGTGCCAGGAGATACGCTAGCTTTTTTCGCGAGACGTGATGGTTTCATGAGTGTAATAGACTTTTTCTCGTAATCGACACATCTTGAAACTCGATTCGTACACATTGAATGTTTTAGCTACGTTTTTTTGTACATTAAAACAAGGGTTTTGATGAGAGAGAACTTCTTTATTTACTTTGATGCGTGAATTTTTATGCACGTCCAGAAATTTTCCGAACAACTTCTCAATGCGCGTATTCATTCCCGGCGGACGGCGGAGCTTGCAGAAGCAACGAGAAATTTGATTAACTTCTCGCGAGCTCGGAACACATGTAGGTTTCCCCCCATACACATTTGGCAAAAACTCATCGACGGCGCGCAGTCGTATAGATTTCTCACACGTCAGAACTTTGTTCACGACAAAACACCACACGTCGTCGGAGCGCGCGCGCTCGTACCGAAAACAATGTTAGCGCGAAGCGCGAGGGTGTGGAGATATCCAAGCACCGAGGGTCGGGAATCGGTCGCGAGCGAGGGTGTTTGCATTATCATACGTGATCCGATAGGCCAGACAGGCCTCCCTCTTCCTGGTGTCGGGCTGACATTTTAATACGTCGGTCGGCTTCGCGCACTTCATCACAATCGTCACCTCTCTCGCAATCACCTTCGCGATCACCAGAGCACGAAATCCACCTCTCCCTCGTCGCGACCTGGATTTTTCATCGTTCCGTTTTTGTCCCCTGTGATTAAAAAAAAAGGGGGAACCCCGTGCGCCGGGTCATGGGCCGCTGCTGCGCTTTTGCAGCATTGTCACGGCCCTTCCATTAACTTCGATTCTCATCCGAGCGAAAGTCAAAAGCGCGGAGAAAAAGAATCGATAAAGTGCACGATTCCATAAAGCGTTTCCGCGTCGCCCACTCTTTCGCCCCCTTCATTCCTCCGAGCTCTTGTGCTTAGAAACACATTCATTTTGTTATGTAACTACCGGCTGAAGGATCGAGCTCAAGACAGAGTTGACGCGGTGAATAAATGGAGACATTGTCAACTTTGGCCCTGATGTCGCGCGTCTCTTACGCCTTAGTCGGTTTATTATCACCTACAAAGAACTTAATTTTTTTTTATCTCTGAATATTGCGCGTTGTTGAACCTCGTAATTAGCAGTTTTTCACGGGAACAATATGTGTGTTTGAAAACAAAATATAATTTAATTAAAAGTTTTTTTTTTTCAAGTAATATAACGAAAGAATTGATTTCGCATTAGATCCAAGAACGACGAAAGATATTTACGGTCCATCCGCGACGCGCACTTTAGCCGGTTCACGGAGTTTATCTGACACATGCGTGCCCCACTCGGGGTGTCTCGGATAGAACCTTTGTGGTTTAGCGAGGAAAAGGACTCGATATGTAACATCCTTTGATTAACGATGGTGTCTTATGTACATTTGTGAGGAAACTGTGTCTTCTCGGCAAATCCCCTTGGCGCGCTCAAAGCTTTCTTTTACGAACGCGAGAAATAGTTTGCGTCAACGAATCCGCGCGAAATAATCGCCCGCAAGGAGAAATGTTCGTCACGTGTGTGTGAGTGTGTCTGATGCGAAATCTTTCCGAGATCTACGGCGGTTTATTAACATTTACGCGAAAGACGCGTTTGTTTTGTTTATTCGTTGGAAACGTCAGAATTGCGACAAGTTCGTCGTCTCGAGAGATCGCGAGCGAATTCGCAACCGTATACGCAACCGTATACGCAACGTATATATCGCGTTTTATCCCGTCAAACAGTCTCGGAAGTTTGTGTGTTACAAGATATGTAAATTCTTGCGATATTAGTTCGGACGAATGTGGAAATGTCAGAACTGCAATCACGGCGTCGTAGCGTGCGCAAAGTTTCGATCATCCGTGAAGCTCCAACGATCGATAAGAGCGCCCTTGGAAGACTTTCGAGCTTCCCCACTTCGTCATTTCGGGCGAGATCCTTTTTATCCCCCGTATTTGCTGTCAGTCAAGCGTGTCCGAGCTGACACTCAATCTCGCTACTTTGCTTTGCGGGAATCAGACGGTATATAAACGCATTTTAAGAGAGCGTGGGTTTTAAATATTTCTTTCCTGTGGCTCTTTGCCAACGGAGTGAAATCAGCTCTTATCTTTCGTAAAGAAAACAACGCGAAAATTGACGCGCGCGGATGAAACACGCGCTTCGGAGAGAACTCGCGATCGTAACATTGCGTTTTGTTACATCGCGCGAAATAAAAATCACGCGCAAAGTACGACGCGAGATGTTAGAAAAATAATTAACTGAGTTAACAGATTTTGTTTAATTAAAATTGCATTAATTTATGTCTTCGCATAAACAGATGAGACCAGATCATCAGAAAATTATAAATATTTCTAGGATGAACTAAAACTTCAAGTTTAATACAATGTTAAACAGTTTTTTCAAAGACATTTGCTATTTTTTGACATTTGATATATCTTGTGCGTGAAAATTGGCGGCAAAAAATTGTTTAATTATTCCCTTATCATAAATCAAGGGGTGGTAATGGAAGATCGTCTCGGTAATATGCGACACCTAGAACGGCATTTCTCAAGCTTTCATCAAGTCTCTGAGAAGGCGTCACCGATGAGGTAGAAAACGTTCCTTACCGACTCTTAGCCGTCAGGGTTTTGGTTGATAAGACAGAAGACTATATTTCACATTAGATTGTTGAATGAATAAATCTTTCATTTATATAAAATTTCAGTTTTATAAATTTTATTACGGAAATATTATCTTCTCTTTTAAAAATCAAATTATAATTGCGCAAAGATGAAACAAACAGAGCAACACGAAAACCAGACGTACGCACAATGTACAAAGATCATCTATCTCATCCTGATCGTAAAATTCCATGAATTAAATATTACTCATTCGCAAAGCGCGAAATTTGTTCCTGCCATTGTGAATTCGCGTTCATTTCGCGCGCAATTTTCGCGCTTGATCTTTCGCCGCGATAGACAAAAATAACTTGCGAATTGACGAGAGCGTAACAAGGCGTGCGAACGCACGGTCGCAATTATCAGTCGTATGTGGAAACATTAGCCGGCCTGTCTGAACGTACGGTATTCACGCAGATTTCCGCGAGCAAATCGGACGCGATACTCGAGAACGACCGAAGGAATTTAATACTTCCCTTCCTTCATGGTTGTTTTTTTAATTTTTATTTTTATTTTGTTGTTTGCGCAAGATGATATCGCATCGGGTCATGAGGATGCGTGCGTGCATGTGACTCTCGCCACCCACGCGAGGAAGTCGCGATGCCAATTAAATCGGCCGGCGAAAGCGCGCCGAGACGACTTGATCTACGATTCATTTATCGACTTCCGAATGCTTCCGACATTTTTTCTCTCGTCGCACGTCGATCGTCGAGAAAGCATGCGCTTTCTAAAGTTACGCAGACACCGCGTTACTTTTTGGCGTGCAAAAAGACACGTGCGATATCTTTTCTATTTCTTATCAAAGTTTTTTTCGTTTCTTTAAATTATCTTTAAACATGATTTTACAAAGAAAGTCGATTATAAAAAAGACATTCCGGAATCGAGGAAGTGTAATTTGACGGGTGTATTTACGGCTGTTTGATTTGCGCGAACAGTTTTATTTGTTCGGATTGAATATTCATCGGCGTATAAATTCGGCGAGTTCCTGTTGGAATATTTCGCGCGCGATGGGGAAATCGCGTTCGGGAATATTCAGTGAGAAAAACCGTGATTTTTTTTTTTTTACCCGCAACACTACTTGAAGTTTCGTTCGAGTTTTATTGTTTGTGACATCTTCAAATGTCACGTAGTATACTCGTCGGGAGTAAATTGTATTATTTAAGACACCTCTCGGTCTCTTTAGAATAAAAAGCCGGAAATTATTTCAATGTCGCGAGGAGGTAACTTCAATACTCCGCCGCCCTTTAACGGGCGGCAAAAGCGCGAGCTGGAAAAACGCGGAGAGGGGGGAATACACGGGAAACCGCCATACGCTCGAGTAGTACGAAACCAATGACACTCTCTCGGAGAGACGGCGCGCGCGAACCTCTTTTTATTCGTCGTATATACGCGAGTAACGGGCGACCGGGAATGATAACGGCATAATACGGGAGGAGAGGTTTTCGAGGCCGACCGGATTAGAGCCGGCTCCGTTCGTTCGCGTCGTCGTCATCGTCGTTCCCCGCCGTTATACTTGTCGCACTTGAGCGCCAACGAGAATCCACGCGGCGCTATGTCGACGGTTTATAATACGAGAATCGCCCGCGGCTCTAGCGCACCTGTGCGTTTCGACGTTTCCGAGATTACACGTTGACTGCAACTGTGCGCTAGATAATTCCTCGGAGCTACATACACGCACATGCCTCCCCTGACTGTTACATACGCTTTTCGCGAAAACCTGGCATTTTCAGACGCTCGCACACGTCGTTATTTTTGTTGCGCAGCAGAAACACAAACTGAGATAACGCCCGGGTAATTGGTAGCTGAGATATTTGACATATTTCCTCGAGCGCGATACGATAATACAGTAATTCAAAAACAACAGAGCGTATCTTCGGAACTTGATGCTATTTATTTCTTCTGTCGAGAGTGGTCGTTGTATGCCCGCAGATAAACACATTTCTGCTTGTGTGCGGTGCGTTTTCTTTTTGTTTTTTTTTTTTTTTTCAATAAATTACTCGCGCAGGCATTCCTAAACATCTGCTCTACGTCTGGCAGCAACAGAAAGCGGTGATAGATGCGTCTCGATTTGCAATCAGAATCGCTACTATAATAAAAACCCGCGAGGGCGCGGTTCTAAGCGAGATAACGCGAGAAGAGCGGCAGCGCTAAGCAGAAAAGTGCCGGGGGAGTTATTATGAACGCCGGAGCGCGCACCTGCACGCACTATGAAAGAGAGAGAGAGAGAACGTATATTTAGCTCGGCTCGAGTGCTACATCCCGCGGTTGAAATTAATAACGCGGCGTCGTAATATATGCGTTGCTGTCTCGAGAAATCGCGACCGAGTCCCACTCTCGATTACCCGGCGGAAATTGAAAGGAATTCGTTCGGCGTCCAAATCGGACGACATCGTTCTTGTGAATTATTTTGTCAAAAAACACACACACGTGATTTATTCGGAATGTAATTCCTTGACGAAAGTAACACATTTCACAATCATTTATAATTCTTTTGTTAATTAAAAAATTCGCTTTTAATTAAATTACATTTTGTTTTCTAAACACACACATTGTCTCTCTCTCTCTCTCTCTCTCTCTCCGTGAAACTGCAAAGTGTATTGATAATTAATATAATTTATATAATTGTTTATTTTTTACTTTACTAAAAAATATTACTTTTTAAAAATTAGTTCTTTTACTTGTTGATATCACGGAATAATAATCCGTCATGTGGGAATTTTCCGTCGCGACGGTTTTATCGCTCTTTAACTGAAGAATGCTGATCGGCGGCTACGGGAATATTTGTCCAGGGAAATCAGGCGCGCTGTACAGGATGATGTCTAGTTTCGTTTTTGTTTGCTTCTTTTTTTTTTTTTTCTTTTTTTTACCGGGATTCCCGCGGGACTCGTACGTTTAGCCAACGGACAAGACTCGGAGGCACAAAACGAGGAGGCGGAAGGAATACGACGTCCGCGCTTACTCGCTCCGCTGCGCGTGTAAACGCGGTTAATGGCAGAACCGTAATACGATTTTCAACACGCGTCATCCGCAAACAGGGTAAAACGCGCGCGCGTGAACGATTCGTGTTACATTTTTGTTTCTTCCAAACGTGTTGTTTCTGAACGCGTTGTCGTCATCGTACGCGATCTATTTGTCGTCAGGATACGCGCACGTGTTCTCTTCGCGACGATGTCGTCGTACAATACGCATCATGTTCGCCACGTGTGCTCGCCATCGTTTGACAAGTAACACGCCTCAAGCGAACGACGACGATTGCAACCTACGCACCGCGCTAACGCGACACGTACGTGGCGTATTGCACCAAATAAGCCGCACGAACAGTTGACACTCGTGATCGCAGACACGTCGTGCAAAACGAGCGACGTATTCGGACAATGTTTCTCGTTGACTCGCGGCCGTGACGCGCAACCGCGAATCGTGTCAGAACGGTAGACGTGTATTTGCACTATGTATATATGTATGTACGATGCGAGTTGGAAGAATGACTCGAGACGTGATGTGACAAAAAAGCATTTATTCGTTCACACGACTTGACGAGCGCGTAATTCGTATTACATTTTGTATATAGAAAAAAATAAAGTGCAAATATTTGCGCAACGTGGCCGAAGACGTGGTCGCTGTTAAATCATTTCTGGTAGCGCATCCGTGCGAGAGGACGTTAGACGCTGTTTTCCGATCTTCAACTCGTTGTCGTGGGCAGCCTCGACTTTCGGCAGCAACGACTTCACACTTCCTTTATAGTTCAAGCGCTGTATCAACGACCAATATTTCGAGTCGAGTGTTGGAAACAACTTTTCTCTGTCTCCCACGAAGCGCTGTACATCCGGACTCCACTTTGATCGCATCATCGTATTTATTTTGTTTTGCAGGTACTCTCGGTTTTCCTCCTTCCGCTTCTCCGTCATGAGAGTTTCTCCGATTCTAAGACCGACTCTTCCGAATTTAACAGTGATTTTTAATATTGTTAAAATTGCTATTAACACCAGCGCACTGCTCGCGAGACATCGACGCCGTCGTTGTCGTCTTGCATCTCGAATTTCCGTTTCGGAACGCGACGTTTCGGGATCCGTCGTCGTTGCTGCAAGCATCGTTGATGTTGTTCTAATCGTCGTTGTTGTTATTGTTCCGTTCGCTATCGCGCGACTTTTGTCGTCACCTTCGTTTTTTTGTCTTTGCGTCCAAACGAAGATCGAATGCTCAGAAGAACGAATACACTCGAGAGATCGCGCGTCGTGAGTCGCCCAAACGTAACTGTCTCGTACGCGCATATGCATGAAACGGAGCGTATTAAATTTCGCATGGACCAGATCGTTCCGGAGAAAGAGAAGATCATCAGTGAGCGAAACATGACTATATAGTCGTTTCTCTCTCGACTAACGAAATAAACAGTGACTCTTTTTTAGAGCGTGACTCGCTTTTATCGTTCTTCTCAAGAATTCCGATTGCGTTCGAGGAACATATTCTGATTATCCCGCTACGCATGATAGTCGTATACAGATAAGCAGAATCAAAACGCAGGCAAATAATGTTGCATAATACACTTCTTGTTGGAATCGCATCGTGTCACGTCGAATTCCTCATTTCGTTGTCGCTTATAGACGAACAAGACGCCACTTGTGGACGAGGAAAGTATCGATTAAACGTTTACAGGTTGCTTGTGGACATATTTCATATAGTTATGCATTTTAGACGGTAAAAGCGACATATTGCATATTGGTCGTTTCGCTCGATCTCGCCTTCCCCCGGCTGTTTTATGCGTCTCGAGAAACTCGGAACTTCTGTACCGAGACTCTTTTCTGTGTTTTCCCCAACTTTCCATCGGACTGAAGTTGTATATCAAATGTTGTCAACATCATCACCGCGCGCGCGGTTACGATCGATAGAAAACGC
The DNA here is from genome assembly GCA_014839585.1 of Pseudomyrmex concolor. Taxonomy (NCBI): domain Eukaryota; kingdom Metazoa; phylum Arthropoda; class Insecta; order Hymenoptera; family Formicidae; genus Pseudomyrmex; species Pseudomyrmex concolor. Next base: position 4,539 of record QVOB01008801.1, on the reverse strand, counting down.
TATATAGAAAACGTCTTCGCTGGTTAATTTTGCTTCGGTATTGAAAAGAGAACAAGCGATGCGATTCCGATCGATGAAAGTAAATAAGATTGCTATTTACGCATTCATCCGAAAGGAAAGATTTGCATATATTAAATGAATTTGCTCTCGTACTACTGCATACTAAACAAAGTAGATTTCTTCTTAACGGTTTTTATTTTTTGAGATTTGCATACGTACTCAGACTTGTTTTGCGGAAATATTGTTTTTCAGTCGTGAAATGTTTTACAAAATTTCCTATCTGAGAACTTGATCAATCAGTTATTCACCAGATTATTTCGCGTTGATTTTCGCAAACATTTTAATGCGCTCGCAATGGAATTGCCGGATGTGCGAGAGCCAGTAAGATCGATATCAACGTGTGCGTCGCGATTTTCTTCGTTGCCGCGGACAGGAGTACGTTTACAGGCGATCTACGAGGAAGGTCGCGATAAATTCTGATTCTCTTCTCGCTCCGCCGCGCCGCAAATATTTGAGAAAAACGCGCACAGAGAGAGAGAGAGAGAGAGAGAGAGAGAGGAGCAGAAGCCACGATTCCCAAATACCACGGCCGGTGGGTGGGAAAATCGGCATTGTCCTCTTTTTCTCCTTTCTTCTTCTGTTACACTCGCCTTCCTTCGTCTTTCTCTCCCTTTTTCTCTTCTTGCAACCCGCGCGGATGTACACCGTTAGATTTATTCAAACGCGCGAATCTGTCGGACGATTTGAAATGCCAGCCATGCCGCCGCGTCGTGCGCTCTTCTCCTCTTCCTTCTTCTTCGTCTCTTCTCTTTTCCGTGTCGCCTTCCCCGTTAACCCCTCCTCCCCTCCCCGCGAATTTCGCGTCATTGCCGCGTCCCGGAGCAAATGAAAGGATGCGCTCAGTGAATAAGGACGAATACGAGTGAATACGAGATAAATTTTGCTGAAGGAAAACCGACTCTTTCACAGACGTCGGACTGGTAGCTGGTGATAAAGTATTCTTATTTTTTGAAAGGGTGGTTATATATTATTCTGATATCTATATAATTACATTTTCTCTCTCTCTCTCTCTCTCTCTCTCTCTCTTTCTCATTGATACAAAATGTTATAGAAATTTTTATTTGTATTTCGCCTTCTATTTCACGTTTGGCTTGCTGTACCTATAGAAGGCTCACTCGCGGAGTAATAAATGACTTTTTTCCCCGTTTATTTCCTTTTGCCTTGTCTCTTATACGCACCGGGGATGAAATACGATGGCGTACACGCCAAGTGAAACTCGCGCGAGCGATCGGAAGGATGAATTGTAGCTCTTGCGGAAAGCCAGCGCGAGAGAAGCCGAACATAGTCTGATTCCCTTTTCTCCCTCTCTCTCTCAACCTCTCGCATTCCCGATAAATACAAGGTACGGGGCAACGTCTTGTCAAAGTTTCCGCATTGTTCTGTCGACCGGCGTTTGTCTCTCTCTCCCCTCTCGTATATCCGATATCTCCGATCAGTCGTACGGGGGGGAAGGAACTTGCATAAGCTCAACTTGAATACGTGCCCGGAATAATCTAGGTCAGCTGGTATTCCGATAAAAAAAAAAAAAAAAGAGCACGCTTGGCGACTTTCGAGCGGATCCTGTTCAAATATGCATTCGATCGAGAATTCGCTACGTACGACAGTTTTATCCGGTAAATTTTGAAACACGTATCTACTTCTCCCCACACATGTTTATTGCAATTCAAGTCTAGACTTTTACTCGCGATGAATATTTTTTTATAGATATTGAATAATTTTTTTTTTGTATTGAATATTTTCTTATAAGATATATTATATTTTATAAGATACTGAATATTTTTTTATATGTGTATTGGAAGAAGATTAAAAACTTGCGCTTTTCTGACATTTTATATTTCGCGTCAATGTTTTTTGCGCGAACTTTAATAGAATTTCAATTCTTAAGATTTATATACGTTGTTTTAATACGCGCACACACACACACATACGTGTGTATGTTCGGATCGCAAAACGATTTACTATTTTCGGACTTGAAAAGCTTTCGACGATTTTCCACACATATTGTTGCTGATATCGCGCGACACATCAAGATTGAGTGCTCTATCGCGTGTTCGCCGTCACACTTGACAGGATTAAGAAAGGGTAGAAATTCGGACGGAGATTAGAGAGGGCGGACGACATTCACGGAGAGAAGATTAATCGTGTCGGTCGAGTTTGGAGAGCGTGAAATCTCTTAGATCAGTGTATAGCGACCCAATCTTTCTCTAATGCGCGCCAAGTCACATTTCAACGCCAAGTCACATTTCAACAAACGCTGTCGCGCGTGCTCGTTTCAATGCCTCTCGTAAGATTATTGCATTACGCGAGAGAAGTCGAGCCGTCTATTCACATCTGTAATTAAAGAGATAATTAAGGAGCCGTGAAAAGGACGTTTTATCATTAGAGACACGTGTTGCTGCTCGCGCTCTCGAATTGACGTATTTTCCAGGTTGGCTCTCGACATCGGCACCTGCGACGACTCGAATTCCACGCGCGATTTCGCGCGATTTTTTCGCGAATCTTGAGCCAAGGCCGTCCGCAAGGACTTGTTCCCGTCGCGGTTGATCGTGAAACGATCCGTAGATAGAAACCGTGTTATGCGATACAATCGCGCGCGAACGAACCGGATCTGCGATTACTTTCCGCAATTCTTATCGCGTTGAATTTTATTTCGGCGCGCGAGAGCGAATGTATCACAAATAGCTGCGATACGTAACAGCCAATCTTAATAGATGTTATTACATGGAAAATCTGTTCCGGGCTGTCGTGCGCTTCGGGCAATCGCAGTCATCTATTTCATTAAGCCCCTTTGACTCCCTGAAATGAATTTTACGAGATTACACGTTGCATCAGGCCTCGCCTGATACGCCACATTATTGCGTAGAGCGTGCAAGTTTATATCGCCTTGATGTGGATAGTTATTTCTCTCTTCCTCCTCTCTCTTTCTCTCTCATTCTAATCCTCTCTAACCTGGTTACAGACACTTTGACTACAAACGAGTTCTCAGAACGAAAGAACTTTAAAAGAATGAAAAAATTGCGAGGAAGAATTTAATGACGTGTAAAATATAAATCAGAAAAAATTAAGGAACAAAGGGAAAATAAAGTATTTCTTTGTGATCTTTATTTTACGTCGCAACATATTGCACAGTTCTGTTATTATAACAGAAAAAAAAAAACACCTGAGAAAGAAAGATATTGTATTGCTCCGGCTTATTATTATCGGTCGTATTATCGGCTCGTCATTTTTTCCGACTGCGCTCGCCGGATCTTTGCGTAGCTTCTTTGATCACGCGATACTCCTTATCCTGTTTGCCCCGTATAGAAAATCTTTTATAAATAGAAATCTCTCGGAACGCGAGAGCCCACGCGATAGTCGCGCGCGAATTTTACACTCGAATAATCTCGCTCAAGTCTTCGGATCCATCATTACGGCGAATGGTGGATAATAACCTCGAGCGTATTCCTGAACTGATTCTCCTCGACAATGAGTCTCGCTCGTCTCTCTCGGGCTTTCTTTTAATGGGCTAGCCGGTGTGTCACATCGTCGTGCAACGATCCAAGTTCAACGATCCGGCACCGTTACTTTTCTACAGAGTGTACGAAGACGCGCCGAAGCCTTGGCGTGGCGAGAATTTTTGGCTATTTTCGACTTCAAAGTCCCGTCCCGTCCCGTTCGTCTTCTCTCGACGATCTCGCGTCGGGCTCTCTCGTCTGGCTCTCGGGATGCTTTATTTTCGCGAGTAAGTCGCAAGAATTTAAAACCGGTATTTTCCCGTTGATTTTCGATATCATAAAAGACAGAAGCGCGAGAAAATCTAAAATCGCGACACGTTTATCGCTGACGTGATCATCACGGCGAATCTTTTCTCGCGTTACATCCGGCGAAGAACGAAAAGCAAACACGTTCGCGACATTAAACGTGCGATTACGATGCACCACTGGTCTGCGTCAATGCTCGTTGCCATGAGATCGATATAAAGACTCTCTTGTACGGACACGGATGGATGAGATTGAGATATACGAAGTCACAGCGAGACAGTCTATCGATTTCGATCTGTGGACTCTCTGTGTCATCGGTCGCGAACTCTGTAAGTAGGACTCGGAAGTGTTCAATTGGGGGTTGAGTAGAGAACAGAGACGACTCTATCATCTCGGTGAGCTGCTAAAAGCACACGTACAACTCGGGGAAAGCTCGGAAGACGGAAATCGCAGATTCCAGTCGGAATTTTTCGTACGTCTTCATTTCCTTCCCATGCAACATTTTCATTACTTTTCTCTTTTTCTCTTTCTCTCTCTTTCTCAGAGGAGGAAGAAGAGAAAAAAGTTCGTCATTAACCTTCAGCGTACTCCCTGCCATTTGTCACGGTGACATCTGTTGAGGAAAAGAAGATGGAAGTAAATTTGAAAGTGAAGGATGAAGGGAGACAAGAATTGCGAAAAGGGACGACGCGAATTTAATGATGGATTAGATAAATGAAGAATGTTCGTCGAGAAGAAA
>QVOB01008800.1:0-13150 GCA_014839585.1 Pseudomyrmex concolor | reverse complement strand
AAATTAACGATATTCATTTAACTGCTTTTAATACATTGTCACACATGAGATGTATCGTTGGTTTTACATCGTGCCACTTTTTCGTTAGAATTCTGCTATTTCTCTCTTCGACGGACTTTACCATGGAAATATATAAAAATTTAAATAGATTTTGTATATCTCTTAGTATGATCAATGCGAACGTCAAAAAAAAACATTATGCGTAAAAAAACTTTGTAATGAGTTCAACGAGCCGACGACACGTTGTAAGAAAACATACTCCCTCTTTGTTAACACAGACGTCGATAATTTTTGTCATTTATTCTTCTCTGTTCGTAAAGTTTTGTAAAGTGTTTTTTTTTACGAAACAAACAGCTGTCGCAAACTGCAAATGATAGCAATTACTATTTAATGCATTTAACGCGATAAAGAGCAGGGAGATTGTTGCTCTTTCAACGCAAGCATGCGTAGTGATCACCTTTCGGGATAGTATGACAAGTGGGGACGTGAGTGTCTTCGCAGTGATCTTCATCATGGACATTTATGCACAGTCGGGCTATCGAGGTATCAAGTGATTATTACGTTTAGTTTTCTCTTTACTCTTTTAATCTCAAATATTTTACATTTTCAAATATTTAGTGTATACACACTTGTGTGAAACGTTTATTTCTATTAATGTGCAAAAATTCCGTTAGATTTCATATGGTCTGTCAAACTGCATCGTTTCGGTTTGGATTTCGTCGGTTTGTGGCCGAAAACTGATCGATCAGCCAGTACCGTCATTTCCGATTTTCGCGTGCTCGTCACTTTTGTTACAGTGACTTTCGTAATTGTCGTCCCACTTTTATGTTCTCTTGCACAGGTATAGGACGATATGATACTTATTATAGACAATCTCCAGGTTACTCTACCCTTAGTCATAGTTTTGTGGAAACTTATCATCATGAGATGGAAGCGATCAGGTGATGAAGAGTTTTGCTCTCTTCTTCGAGTGTCAAATACAGTAGTGCCTCGCGTATTTGCCGCGCATTTGCCGCATGTTTTCCTCAATATCTCTCTCTGCGAGTCATCCCTATTATATAAATTTCTCGGCCGAGTGCTTTCTGCGAAGCACTTCTAGAAATTAATAGGGATGACTCGCAGAAAGATATTGAGGGAAATATGCGGCAAATACGCGAGACACTACTGTAAATAGCACATGGTATTTATAAAGTTTAATGTTGTCCGTACAATTTATAAAAGCTATTGATATATCTTGTTGTGTTTTTTAGCTGTTTCACTTATGATAAACATGATAGCGGAAGATTGGATGGTAGTGAGTGAAGATACCGAAAAAAACGTGATGATAAGACAGGCGCAAATCGCCCGTCTACTCATGATCTGCGGATACTCTTTGATGGCGTTCGTGAACGTCGTGGTCATCGTACTTCCGTCATTCGGCTTGCACTTCAGATATTTATCGAATATCACCGACGGCAACAGATTGCTGCCGCTGCAGACGCATTACTTTTACGACACGGATAAAAGCCCGCAGTTCGAACTCACGGTTGTTGCTCAAGCCGTGACGATGGTCGTTGGCGGAATAGCTTACACGTTCGGTTGACTCCTTCTTCGGACTTGCGATTTTGCACATCTGCGGTCAGTTGGAAAACTTCAAGGACAGAGTGATCAACATGGTTTCGAGTAAAAATTTCAATTTCGCTCTGCGTAACAACGTAAAGACGCATCTGCGACTAATAAGATTTTTCTGAATTTTAAGTTTTACAATAAATAATAAAATGTTTCACGTTATATATATTCTCGCTCTCTGTACTCTTTCGATAGAACATAAATTGTTTCAAATATCTGTAACTTACTTTATGTGTTTACAGGTTTGCCGACACCATTGAAGAGACGTTTACTTTACTAATGTTTGGACTGGTATTTTATTTTGCTATTTTGTTTTGTCTGTACGGATTTCTAATGGTCACTGTAAGTATGTGGAAGTAAACGAAAAGACGGATTATGTATAAAATTACACTTTGCATGTTATCATTTTTTAAAAATAAAACCAAAGTGTGCATAGTTTTCTAACTGTCATTTGAACACTGTGTAATTTTTCTATTTAACATATTGCATTTTTAGATAATTTCCGGTAAAATAAGTGATATATCCTTCTTACGAAAATGTTTCATAATAATCGGTATCGTTACTCTAATAGCGTACACGTTTCTCTATTGTGCAAGTGGAGAGATCGTAGCAGAACAAGTAAGTTATGTATATTCGCTTTCACGTAATTTCAATAAAAATTAATGTAAATAAATTAAATTACATGTAAATACGTATTAAGTGCGAAGAAGTGTATCGTGCTTTGTGCAATCTCGAGTGGTACACATTGGAATCAAAAAAGAAGAGAATTTACAAATATTTATATGTAATAGGTATAATTATATAATTAAAGTATATAATATATTATATTTTATATTATATAAAAACACATACAAGTCGCTTTAATACACTTTATAACAGTTTATTCTTTCTTTGTATCTATTCTTTGTATCTTTCTTTATATCTTTAAATGTTATTTTTCAGTTATTAAAGACATCGGCTGGCTATGTATCATTTTTGTTAGCAATGAGCGACGTGAAATCATGAAATATTATTAAGCGATACTATCACTCATATATTTTCGAGAAAATGGAAGTGAAGAATATTAGAATAAATATGTTGTTTCAGTAGAAACAAACCTTCTTTGTTCATTTTGTGTAACATAATATAAATATTTTATAGTAAATATAATTGGAGAACATAATTAATACTAATGCGACTATTTTCTCTTTATCAAAGAATATTTTGATAATAAAACAAATTCACTATATTTCATCAACTCTGGAGACATTATCGTACTGGATATTGCCGGTTTTACAATGTTACGTTTTTTTCCATTATAATTCTGCTATTTTCATCCATCGCGATCTCTCCGCTACAGACGTATCAAAAATGCAAATAGCTTTTATCGTGTTTCTTATTATGATTAACACGAACGTCACAATAGCGTCATATACGGCATAAAAAAAAACTTTGCGCAAGTTCTACGAGTTGCTGATACATTGCTAACAGAACGTGCACCCTTATTAACGTGAACATCGATATTTTTTGTGATATTGCATTAAATAGTAATTGCTACTGTACGCAGTTTGGTAACAGCGGTTTGTAGAAAAAACTTTACGAATGACTCATTCTTCTTCATTCGCAGTAGCAATTACTATTTAATGAGATTATCGCGATAAGCAAAGGGGTTGCACTCGGAATACGAGCTTGCGTAATGATCATCTTTCTCGTCACACTGCGGCGAGTGGGGTAAATATCTTCGCGGTAATGTATAATGACATGGATATTTCTGAACATTCAAACTATCAAGGTAACGAGTGTATACCACTTTGAGTTTTACCTCACTCTTTTAATCATCTAAAAGTCTGCGGTTATTTAGTACGTGTACATTTTTGCTAAACACCTAAAGTTTATTAATGTCAACATTTTCTAGATTTCGTATGGGCGGTTGAACTGAATCGATTCGGTCTGGAATTTGTCGGTTTGTGGCCGGCAATTGATAAGACAGTTAAAAACAGCTCCGTTTCCGATCTTCGCGTAGTTGTTAGTTTTCTTACCGTTACTTGTTTAACCGTGATTCCTCTTATATATTCTCTTGTGCGGGTGTGGGGTGATATGATACTCATTATAGACAATCTTCAACTCACTCTGCCCATGATTATGATTTCATTTAAAATTGTCATTATGCGATGGAAACGGTCAGGTGAGCAAAGTGTATGTACTTATGTGAGCGAAATATGTTTTTTTTTTTTTCAAATTTTCCGACAACAGGAGTTTATTCAAGTTTTTTTTTTTAAATGTAAAGAATAAACATTTTGTGGTTGTTTTTGTAGTAAACGATAGTATAAAGTATAAAATTCAGTTGTCTTTAACATTGTCAAATAATACTTGATAAATTAAATTTTCAACAAATGCGGCGCATATACCGGAGTTAATATACGATCACGTTCTTTTTTGTATTTGTTTCTACATTATAAAATAACAAACACATAAAAATATAAAAATTTATATCGGGAATGTTGCACGCACTTTATATGAAGTTTTCGATAAATATTTTTACATTTTTAGCTGTTACACTTATCGTGAAAATGATAGCGGAAGATTGGATGACAGTGAGAACAGAAGCCGAGAAAAACGTGATGATAAGACGAGCGCGAGTCGCCCGTGTGATTATGATCTGCGGATACTCTTTGATAGGATTCGCGTTCGTCATGCTTATAATTCTTCCTTCATTCGGTATACACTTCAGATATTTGACAAATGTCACCGACGGAGTCAGAGAGTTACCGCTGCAAACGTCTTATTTTTACAAAACCGACAAAAGCCCGCAGTTCGAACTTACTCTCGTCTCTCAAGCCGTGGCGATATTCGTAGGCGGGATAACTTACACGTCGGTGGACACGTTCTTCGGACTCGCAATTATTCACATCTGCGGTCAGCTGGAGAACTTTCAGGAGAGATTGATCACTTTGGTGTCGAATATAAATTTCGATGCCGCTCTGCGTAATAACGTAAAGACTCATCTACGATTGATAAGGTTTCAGTAGATTTTAACGATTAATTAAATAGTAAAATGAATACATAAAGCTTTCGGTTCCTATATGTTTTACATGTAACGCAAATGTTTTTAATACATGTGTTTTATATATATTTATAGGTTTGCCGCTAACATCGAAGATACGTTTACCTTACTGACTCTGGGATTGCTAGTTTATTTCGCTATTGTATTTTGTTTATTCGGATTTCTATTGGTTAACGTAAGTAGAAAGAGGAAATATGATATTATATATTTTGCATATATTTCTTCAATATAAATGTATGCAAAACGTGTCTTATCTATTTGACAAATAATTTTTCTACATGACAAATTATATTTTTAGATACTTTCCGGTGCTCAGATAAGCGATATGTCTATTACACGAAAATTTTTTGTACTACTGTGTATCGTTATCTTATTCTCGCATATGCTTCTGTACTGTGCTGCTGGCGAGATGGTAGCAGAACAAGTAAGTTATTTATTCACTTTCATAAACAATGCAAAATAATGTATAATTGTATACGTACGCATTAAGTGCAAAGAAGTATATCGTGCTATATGCAACCTCGAGTGGTACAAATTAGAGTCGAGAAAACGAAGAAATTTTGTTTTATTGATGCTTTGTTGCAATAAACCTTTCTACATCACCGCAGGCAAACTATTTCCATTAACGATGTCGACGTTTTGCAGCGTAAGATTTTTTATGAGTGTTTTCGAAATGTTTTTCTCTTTGTACACGTACAGTATTTTTGAATATTATTTTTTAGTTAGTAAAAACGTCAGCCGGCTATATATCATTTTTACTGGCTAAGAGCGAATGAAATTATTTGTGTTTGGTGTTACATCATTATCATTTATTTCCAAACAAAAGAAAGAAAAGTAGAACAAGAACGACGGAGGAAGGTAGCTCAGAAGAAGTAAAACATTAATAATGGAGTTTTAGTAAAATTTTTTATCTTAAATGGTACTTATTATCCTTTACCTTAAAGTTCCTCAAATTTTTCCGAAATTTTCTTAGCACTTTAAAATAAATAGAATAGAGTTTGTAGTTTGAACATCGCGCTTTTAGAATTCTGCTATTTTTTCCACGGCGGTCTCTTCGTGGAAGTATCAAAAGTTCAAGTAGCTTCTTTGTATCACTCATTATGACCAACACAACGTGAACGTCAAAAAAGCATATCCAGCGTAAAAAAAGTTTGCAACAAAACGTACTCCCTTTTTGTTAACACGAACGTCGATATTTATAATTTATTTCTCCGTTCGTAAAGTTTTTTCGTTTTTACGAAACTACCAGCTACTGTTATCAACTACAAATGGCAGCAATTACTATTTAATGCGCTTGTCGCGACGACGGAAAACAGGGGGAGGGTATTGCACTCGTGACAAGCATGCGTGATGATCATCCCTCGTGATAGTACGACATGGAGGGTGAGCGTTTTCGCAAGTAGTCTTCAACATGGAAATTTCCATAGAGTCACGTTGCAAAGGTACCGGATATTTTACCGTCTTTTGTTTTCAGTGCGAGTCATTTTCCTGGTAGTCATCATATATTTTTTCAAAATCAATTTCTTATAACGTCAAGTGATATAAAAATACAAAAAAATATTAATATCTTATCGTACATGTGACGTTTTCAATATTTCTCGAATTACAATTTTCGAAATTTCTTTTTAATTTCTTCTCTCTTTTTCTCTTTTTGTGTTCGAACGCTAGATTTTCTGTGGTCGGTCGAATTGAATCGCTTAGGTTTGGAACTAGTCGGTTTATGGCCCGCGAAAGATGAAACGGTAAGAAATAGATTCACTTCCAATCTTCGTCTGGCCGTAATTTTCGTTGTAGTGACAATCATCTCAGGCGTTCCTCTCGTGTGCGCTCTCGTACGTGTTTGGGGCGATATGCTACTCATGATAGATAATATACAAATCACTTTGCCTCTACTCGTGGTCTCGTTGAAACTCGGTGTCATGCGATGGAAACGACCAGGTAAATATCGTGAAAATTATTCGACGAGAATTTCAAAACTTATGCGTAGATTTTATTTTAAAAAGTGCAGAGATCGTTTTGAAAGGTTTTTTTATAATTTTACTTACTTTTATACATTAAAAAGCTCTTTTATCCATCTTAAACATGATGGCGCAAGACTGGATGGAATCGAAGACGATGAAGGAGAGGGACGTGATGATCGAACGAGCGCAGATCGCTAGAACGATCGTTATCAGCGGATACGTTCTGATGGTATTGGCGTTCATCGTGGTCATTGTTCTTCCGTATTTCGGTTTTTCGCTCCGGCACTTGACGAATCTCACGGATCTGAGCAGACCGTTGCCGCTGCAGACTTATTACTTTTACGACGTGGATAAGAGCCCGCAATTCGAGCTCACGTTCGTCGCTCAGGCTGTCACGATTCTCCTGACTGCTGCGGCTTACACGTCCGTGGACGCTTTTCTGGGACTCGCAATCCTCCATTTCTCCGGGCAGTTGGAGAATTTCAAGAACCGCATAGCCGTACTGACGTCCTGCCAGAGTTTCATTTGCACTCTGAGCAACAATGTGGCGAAACATCTACGGCTAATCAGGTATTTGATTATTTTATATATATTTTAGTTATATATATTATGTATAAAAAATTAAAAAAATAAATTCCCATAAAATAGAAAATGCGTTTTGAAGAGTTTAGCAGATTGGTAAAATTCTCAATTTTTTTTTTTTTTCTTGTAGATTCGCTAATATTATCGAAGACACTTTTAATTTGATGATGTTGAGTTTGGTGCTTTATTTTGCTATTTTATTTTGTCTTCACGGATTCTTATTGCTTACCGTAAGTTGGATTTCTTCCTCCCCTCAATACATTTTATTATAAATTTCTGACAACCTATCCTATCGACTATTAATATCATATGTGTATCATATATGCATTTATTTATTTATTTATTTATTTATTTATTTATTTATTTATTATATTCACATGTGTTTTTCTTCAATTTACGAAATAAAATCTCCAAACTTTTTCATTAAGAAAATTACATATTACAATTACTCGACCTAAAATTAATCTCTAGTTTTTATTAAATTTCGAGCATATCTAGATAATTACCGAAGAAAGTGATGTATCCTTTGCGAGACTATGTTTTCCAGTGATTGGTATCACTATTTTACTTACGCACACCTTTCTTTATTGTAGCGCCGGCGAGATCGTAACGATACAAGTAAGTTAATTTGCAAACAACATGCGATATAGACGTAGGTATAAGCTCATTGTTCTGTGTGTGCGTTTCAAGTGCGAAAAAGTATATCGCGCCATGTGCGAGCTGGAATGGTACAAACTGGAATCGAAATACGCAAGAACTCTTATTTTATTAATGATACGCGCCAATCAACCTTTTCATATCACCGCGGGAAAAATATTCCCGCTCACAATGACCACATTTTGCAGCGTAAGAAATTTATTTTGATGTAACTTTCATGTAATTTTACAAATATATTTTTGTGTTTGTTTACTCACATACAAGTTTATCTCACTTGTCATCATCTTTGAGAGAACGATGATTTTTCAGTTATTGAAAACTTCGGGTGGTTACATATCGTTCTTGCTGGCGAAGCAAGGATGAGAATGAAAAAAAATTGTAGTATACACTATTCACTCCGGTGTAAGAAAACTAGTTGTAACATATTTCCAGTATGAAGTACTTAAGCAAATCGAGTGTGACAGAGAGATATATTGATAGAAATAAAATAATTATGTTATTTAATTTTATGTGTAACGTAAGAAAGAAAGTTTATCTAGTATTGGCATATACAACTTGTAACAGTGCAAGTATAAAATTCTTTCACATTAATAAGTTAATATATTTTTTGCACAACAAAATAATTTCATCGTAAAGACGATCAAATTCACGACACTGCATATCTAGTACAATATAAATGGTATATTCTGAAAGCAAAAGAAAAATGAATTAACTCTCCGTTTTACAAGAAATTTATTTTAAAAAATGATGATTACATATCGTGTAGTATGTGCAAGTAGTGTAAGTAGTTGTAGGAATGATAGTTATTGTATGTGATAAAAAAGTACAGAAAATAAACTTACACTCTCTTTGCTAAGAAAATTATATCAGAATTTCCGAATTGAGAAAAAGTTTCTCTTCTCTGTCTAAATTTCCAAATTTAAGAAACAACAAATAATATTCGCGTAAAACAAAATTTGTGCTAAACATAGAATTTTGTCTTTGTATTACTGCATCACTGTTTATCGACCAACCGTACTTGTTACAGTTGCAATAATACGATATGACAAAACAAAAAAAGTCTGTACGTTACAAAAAATGTCTGTCTCTACTCTCTTCCTTCGATAGCATTCAAAATCGATATGTGTGCGTAAAAATTTAACGAGTGCGACACGCGATAAAAGAAAAGACATTTTATTTTCCTGGTATTATGCCAGTGTTTGTACCTTGTTGCAAACATAAAAACGTGCAATACTTGCACACACACAACAATTATCGTACTCAGAACCCTCCGTTGCGCACGTTGACAATCACACGTTTTTAAAACTTTTTTTTTATTATGCACGCACTACGTCCCTCCTTCTTCTTCCTCTCTTCTCTTGCTTTACAGTAAAAAAAAAGCAACGAGACATCATACTCATGAGACAGCTCGCAGTTCACAAAGTGCGCTCGTCATGGAAGGTTCGAATAATTCCATGTATCAAAGTGCTTCTTGTTGCAAAGATAAAATTGCCATTAACGTAAGTGTATTAACACGATAATGATCAGTGCATCAACGTAACGATTTTAGCAACGTTTTTGCAACAGGCAGATTACGAGTGGGCAGTAAAATTAAATCGATATAGCTTAAACCTGATCGGACTCTGGCCTAAGTCCCGGCAAACTCAGCGGCATAATTTAATATGCAATTTACGTACACTTTTTGCTTCCTTTCTGGGAACATTTTTCATAGTAATTCCCTCTATACATTCAATAATACTAATTCGTTCGCACTTTTTAATAGTGATAAATAACATGCAGTTCATGTTACCTACATTTAGTGCAATATTAAAACTCGTTATCTTTTGGTGGAAGAAACCAGGTAGATATGTGTAACTTATGTTACGATTTGTACATTTTATATATTTGTAATTAATTTATGTGTTTAATTTTATGTATCCGCAAATCGCACCATAAATAATAATAAAAGCAAGAGACAAAATACTATTTTTTCAAAAATTCTTTTTACTTTTGATAAGACTGTAATTATTATTTGTTTATTAAAATTATAATTATTACAATTTTTCATGTGTCAAAAGATGTCAAACTGCTAATAGATATGATCGCGTACGATTGGATGAAGACGAAAACGTGTAACGAGAGAATGATGATGATCTCGAGAGCGCAAACTGCGCGAATAATTCTTATATGTGGATACGGCATGGTCGCGATGAGTTTGTTGGCCGCGAATGTTTTACCTGTCTTCGGTTACTCACTAAGATACGTAACAAATATCACCGATCACCCGGCAGACTGTTGCCAATGCAGACGTATTACATTTTTGATACAAACAAGAGTCCGCAATACGCGCGAGCTAACATTCATTTCTCAAACCATCGCGATGATCTGTTGCAGCATGCCTTATACAGGCGTAGACAATTTTCTCAGTCTCTCGATATTCCACATCTCCGGTCAGTTGGATATATTGAAAAGTCGTCTTGCGAATTTGAATAATAATACAAATTATGTTGTTCTAAAAAAACTGTATAACGGATCATGTTCGTCTACTTAGGTATATCGGTACATTTTTTACATCACTACAGCTTTTAATAAAAAATTAAAACAGAATTTATACGTATATATATTTAAAAACATTTGTTTTTACTTAAAAAAAAATAAAAAATCCGAGCTTCTGTGAATGTTTTATTGTAGAGCCATCATTATTATAGAAGATGTATTTAATGTAATATTGTTCATGGTGTTCATATACTTTGGTATTATCTTCGTCAGCCAAGGTGTTTATCTGATGAGTGTAAGTAAAACATCTGTAAGAATCTTTTCCATATAATTTTATGATCGTTCTTTGATAAAAGTAGCTACATGGCTTTGATCTATCGGGTTTGCAAATAACATACATTATCACCATCATTAGCACTATATTCGGTCATATGTGTGTTTATTGCGCCGTCGGCGAACTTTTGACAGCGCAGGTAACAGATCTTGATACATGTAACAATTATTGAATTTATATTAAAACATATAATGTAATTTTATACGTGTCAAAAGTGCGATCGAATTCACGATGCTGCGTATTGCAATGAATGGTATACTCTGGGATTTAAAGATATGCGGAGTTTGATTCTTCTAATGGCGAAAACAAACAAGTCTCTCTATCTTACAGCCGGTAAAGTGTTTCCGTTAACAATGAGCACATTTTGCAATGTAAGTTCTCTTCTCACCTCTAATTTTATCCGTTATTTTAACACATGTATAATATACTGTTTTCTATATGCGTCATGTGTTATATACATACTTGTTGCTTTGTTTAACAATACACACAGCCTGTTTCCATATAGTTATTAAAAACATGCGCTGGTTACATCTCCGTTTTGCTTACGACAAGAAATTTGTGAACAGCTTAACAACAAACAAAATGTTTGTTTTATATTGTGAAGTGCAGATGTTGTTATCCTTATCTTCTTAATCTTTTTGTAAGATGTTCTTTTATTGAACTACAACGATGATAAATGTTCTAAAGTTTATATTCAATAAATTCTAGATGCACCGAAGAGAGAGAGAGAGATAATATTTATTGTCTGTGTCTAATCTGTCGAGATATGATATAATATCATATGATATGATATCATATGATAAATTATAATTATGTAAAACATTGAAATAAGCTAATATATTGCCTATAAAATATTGCACTATCATTTTATCTCAATTATAAGATGACGAAAAACTATACTATACGTGAATTGTCTGTGTGTCATTGTGAAAGGTCTATAGTCTGTCTAACAATAAGACAGCACGCAATGCTGCATAATCGATTACGCATAAGTGCGTGAGAGCGCAACAGGTGGTGATAAGAGGTGAAAACAGTTCTTAATCGCCGGTTATCGTGCATCTTGTTATAGCCTTGTGCACAATTTCTGAGAGACGGAATTTTTAAAACCCTGATCTGTTTACGGCACACACATTGTTCGCGTCTCACGCTTTAATAAAGTTTCTTTTTCTTTTTTTTTTTTTTCTTTACACGCGTAACACTCCAAATAAAAGTTTATCTCGTCTCGTGACCATAGGGAAACACGTCAGTCTGTCGATCGCTTTCGACATGGAAGCTTCGAAGTGTTCGAATGTATACCAAGGTGCTTGTCAGCAAAATACGTAATACGATTCAATCGGAATATCTCACGATTTATTGAAACATTTTGGAATTAGGGATAAATTTTGAATGGGCGGTGAAATTGAATCGATATAGTCTAGAATTGATCGGACTCTGGCCCAAGTCGAAGCGAACCAGACAAGAGAAACTTTTGTGTAATTCACGCGCACTTATTACTTTCTTCGCGGCTATATCGATTCTAATTGTGCATTCTCTGATAAAGATCCACTCTGACATTATACTAGTGATAGATAATCTGCAGTTCACTCTGCCAATCACCACTTCTGCAGTACGAATCGTGATTTTCTAGTGGAAGAAAGAAGGTAGATACAACTTTTTTACACGCAAATGTCAGTAAGTCATTCGCGGTAAGTATGTTCGATCGAATTTAAACGCTTTACACATTGGTATAGAGTTAATGTTGTTATTCTCTATACTCTTTTCTTAATTACCTTATATGCTGCAATATAATTAAGTGTTTTATTTATTATATACATTTGTTTTTGAAGCTATTACATCACTGACAGATATGATGGCGAACGATTGGAGAAAACCGAGAACGTGGCAGGAACAAACGATGATGATCGCGAGAGCACAAACCGCGCGCGTAATTACCAAATGCGCGTATTGCATAATGATACAATAGTTACTGTAATTTTTGGAATCGTTATGCCCGCTTACGGCATCTCGTTTAAATTCAATACGAACATCACCGATTCGAACAGACTGCTGCCGTTACCAGGATATTATATTTATTTACGTAGCAAGAAGTCCGCAATACGAGTTGACGTACGTCATGGAAAGTGTCTTTCTGTTTCTGTGTATCGTGACCGCCATTGACAATTTTCTCAATCTCATGATGTTCCATATCTCCGGTCAATTGGACATTCTGAAGAATCGTGTCACGCGTGACAGATCGCTAGATCAGATCCACATATAATCCTGTATGATTCTACAGGATAATTTTTCATTTGTCCATTCTACATGATAATTTTCCATTTTTTCTCGGGTATGTAGACTTGAAATATAATTAAAACATGAATATTATTACCTGTAACCATAACCGATATAGAACCGAGATCACAACCGATATTAGAACCGTAATCGAAATTGATATCTTCATGAATTTCGGTTCTTTATAACTGTTATAGAAAATAAATCTTCTTTGAAACT
>QVOB01008791.1:0-10323 GCA_014839585.1 Pseudomyrmex concolor | reverse complement strand
TTGTTCTTTTTCTTTTTTAGAAGTAAGAAAAAAAGAAAGTTTTGCCAAAAACTTACTTTTCAGAAAAAATATGTAAATTAAAAGACGTTCGTAAACGTGTAAAAACATGCCCGTTATGAACAAGATTTCAGACTTTCCTTTAGCGATACGCAACGAATGCATTATCTCCGCCCTTAATGATCACGCGAATCATTCGTCATAACGTAAACAATTACGAGATAATTGACCGTGATTACACCGACAAATGACGCTACATCCGCTGTAAAATGCACGTTCCGACCGGCACGAATATGATAATGAAGATCTCATACAATATAAAAATTCCAATCTCACTTTTACCGCGTGCAAGAGTGATTTTCGTTACTTGATTGTAAATTAAATAAAAACAAAAACATGTAGAGATAAGTAAAACAAATGTTTGAGAACACGATACTGATCAATGACAATTTTCACAAAATATTTTTCTAGATCTAATGGTTTTGCAGCGCGACGGAAAACGCGTTTCTGATACGCGTGTGCTTGTCAGCCGCAGGTGCAATTTCCGATAAATTAATTTCCAAGTTCGCGTAAAAAAAAAAGAGAAAAAGGCCATTCACAAAGAAACGCGCGTGGCGAGCATAGTCGCTGCATTTAGGTCATCATCGCGTTCGGCTCGTGATGGATTCGCCGTCTCCTCCGCGCTTCGTACGGCTCGCGAATGTTAAGAGGATCTTAACGACTAAACGCGTATTATATGCTCGCACGCGGGCATGCGCGCATAATTTTATACGCAGTACATATCGCGTTTGTCGTCTCGTTGAGAGACATGTATACACGCGCGTAAAAGAAAAAATAAACGCGAATAACAGGTGCGCGCGCGCGACCTGCGAGCGATACGCAAACTATGACGTTGAACGTTCCAGACGTGTGCGTTTGCCAAGACAAGGTGAGCTCAAAAAAAAAAATCTCACTTTCGTCGAAGCTCCAAGTAACTTTTTGCAAGGATCTTCAAAAATATCTAAAATCTTTCAGGTACGGCAGTTATAACGGAAGGTCTTTACTCACAAATTTTTAAAACACTACACAATTTTCAAAAACAAAAATATAAATCTGCGATAATTTTATTATTAGTGATATTTGCAAAAATTTCTGAAAACTTTTTTGGAGCAGGAACTTCGACGAGTGTTATCTACGTGTTTACAAATGGTCGTGAAACATCGCTTCTCTCAAAGATACGTGGATGCGTGTGCACAAGTGCAAGAAATAGAATTACACAATTGTATTTAAAACAAGTCGAGAGAAAGAGAAACAGCTCGGAAATATTCTATTTAAAATGCGACTTTGCAAAATGGCGTTATTACGAAACGGTACAGAACAAATCAAACGAACCGATACACACTGCGAAACACCGTTTGTCAAAACAAGCGTCATGTAATTCATTCGGAAATAAATCACGGATTCTCTCACGGCACGACAAGTTCATCGAAACAAAAACCGTTTCGTAGTCGCGTGGAAAAACAAATAATCGTGCAAATCGTCAAATAAAAACTCATAAATAACGCGTATCCCATGCAAAATACATACGCGCGCGCGTATATCCGCTCCGAAAGTAGTACACGTAGCTCCCACGGTTTTACCGGGAACGCGCGACATGCACACACGGGACGCGCGGAACACGCGAGATGCGCGTGAGCGAGAGAGAGACGGAACGAAAGCAACTCCATTTCGGTGCACCGACTCGCGCGTCCCGACTCTCGCCAAAACAAAATTTCATTTCCACCTACCGCCGAGCTCTCTCATTTTATATTCGCGCACATGATAAACAGCAACGAACACGAGTCGCACACGCATTCCACTCAAATAAAGCGCGAATCACTCGACTTGTTATTACATACATACCCGCGATTTAGAGCGTTGCAAAAAAGTCACTTCAGCAGTCAACTTTGCACCGACGGACGACAATTAACCGCTTCCAGTAATCCAAGAGAGTGGAATCACGCACTTTGCAATCAAACCACAATTCACGTTTTTTCTCACTTCGCGCACCGGCGGAATGAAACAGACAGACGACGATTTTTCACTCAAAGCACTCCTTCGCGAGCGATTCAAGACGGAATCGCGACCGGCGACGATCTCGCGACGACGCGTCGCACAGGGGTTACACGCGTTCGCGCAAGGGTTACCGTCGCAGCACCTTGTTTTGTCGCGACGACGAGGGACGAAAGCCGCGCGAAAACCGACGTGCAAACACCGCGACTAGTCGCGACTCTCCCGAGGCTTCGCGATCGTGACATTAATGAGAATTTTCGCAGATGACACGGCGCTCACGCGGGCACACGTCACGGAACGACGAGCAACGCAAACCTCACAGCGCGAGCTCTTGCGGCAGACTGACAAGTGACACCCGGGACCTGCGCGCAACTTAACGCGCCGCGTACCGCACGCCCTCTCTCCCCACTTTTTCCGCCGACAGGGCTTCTACTATACTCGCGCGCATTCGATCAACGACACGATAAATATTTCAAGGTACGAGAGATTTTTCCTTCTCATTTATCCTGTCTATGAAATTTCCCGTGTTTTATTTACGTTCTGAGTATATGTGTGGTAAGCGTCTAATTTTCGTGATTCTGTTTAGAACGCGGCGGGACGAGATGTTTACGCGCGCGCGCGCTAGAAGAGAAGCGGACATATTGAACATAAATGTGTTGTACGTAAAAATTAAATTTAATATCTTACGAAATATGTTTATTTTATACAAATATGTATTTGCGCAATCTACATTTTAACATCGTCCTATATGGATTCTGTGATGTTCGCGATAAATTACTACTCGCGCGACGACGATTTTCGTCGCGTTGGTTGTGATGTGTTTACATGAACAGAAAAAAACATTCGGAAAAACAAAATAAATGTTCGCAATGTACACACACATTTGCTAAAATTTAGTAAACAACAAATGAGAAATGTCTCTCTCAATTAACTTAAAAATTTTCTTTATGGCGCCGTGTAGGTGTGCTGATTCACGATCGCGGTTCAAGGACACGCTGACGATGGGGAAACAGACGATTATGGGCTTCTACGCGAAGGAGAATAAACATGGCAAAGAGGTAAGATAGTTCTAAAACGTATGCGCATAATAGATGTTAGATAAGCATCGCATTTCAATTTCTACTTTACTTGACGTGCTTGCAACGCGTGTTTCCAATATAACGTACAAGAATCAAGCGGTGCGCGTTAATTATCTTTATTTGTTAGAAAAACGGTAGAATGACGATTACAAGTAAACACAAAGATTTTAATGTTCGAATACTTTTCTGCAAGATTAGTAATAGCGCAAAGCATGTATTTGCAATAATGATATATCAATAGTGAAACAAATAACGTATCAGAATTAAATTTTACGTGCGAAATCAAATTTTAACGACAATTTGCATATCTCATAAATGTAAATTTTCTTAGAGAGAAATAGCAGTTGTTCTTGAACTCTTTGTATATTTAATTCAACAAAACTTGTAAACATACGTAATGTTTTTTTTTTGTACAAAGTTATCGTGCGATTCAAAGCCAATATATTGACTGTGGCTTTTTATATTGATTGTTGACTCCCTAAGGATTAATGTTCTGTAAAAATCAGATCTGAAAAATCAAATTGATCTGTTGAAAAGTGAGTAGATCACTGCATTAACACCTACGACATTTCATTTATATTGTTTTAACTATATTTCTAATGAAACTGAGATTTTGTTTGACTTGTTCTTATATTATTTATTTCATAAAATCTCTCATAAATTCTTATAAAAAGTTTGAAGAGAACTAAATTATCGCCAGATAAGATCGCAAATTTCAATCTAGAAAATACATTGGATGTCGGTACAGAAGGTTTCGCTGCAATCGTCAGCGAGATGCAATCTTCTTGGTGGTCGCAGCTTTATTCTCTCACTCACGAGATGGCAATGTCAGTGAATTTGAACTAGCCTCTTCATGTAAATTGCATCTGATGAAGTTAAATATAAATCTCACTTTCTCCCTCACACACGCACACACACACACACACTTTCTCTATAATCTAACAAATAAACTTTAGATTGCTGCCAACTGAATCACGGAAGGTACAACTAGCTTGCGTCGCACCTTTCGCCAACTCTCCTCAACTTTATATTGAATTACAATGTAATTGCGCTGACTACGTTAACAAAATAGCGTCGTTACTTCATCCCCACTTTCGTCCTTCCGTTTTACTGAAATTTGAAGTGAAAATTGTGGCTGTTTTTGCTTCTTACGAAGTCAATTTTATTTTGTTGCTATTTAAAGTGCGTTACAGACGGACAAAATCGACGATGCAAAGTAGTTCGACTTGAAATTTGATCAGCACGCAGTGGCGGCGGTTCGACTTTGGTCCAACAGTGACCATATCTCTTGTTGAATATTGTAAAGTAAATTCAAACAATACATTTCTTCGACCAGTAACTCTGGCGATATTGTCTCCGGTCTTTCAAGACAATACATCGGGGATTTTGCTTCCGGCGAAATTCGATATCGAAGCAAACTCGATTTAAGCTCAGGGAACCCTTGACTTCGTGCTCCCCCGGTTATCGTCCCGAGTAACGCAAGACCTGTTTTAACCCGGAAAGGTCCAACTATAAATCCCCCGTGATGTCTATGATCATCGCGGATAGACGGAGGAGAACGATTAAACTCTTAAAGGTCCAGACGGGTTTTTTCCCGCGTTAAACTTTTACTTTCTTCTCGTATTTCAACTTCCGCTCAATACCGCCAGTTTCTCTCTCTCTCTCTCTCTCTCTCTCTCTCTCTCTCTCTTTCGTGGTATTTCCTGTGCTATAAAATATTAGTCATCGACGTACGCCGAGGACTGAACTTCACGAGAAAAGCCGCTCGCTCAGAAAATATAAATCCAGTCATACTTTGATAATGTCTACCGCGCGCTGCGATCTTTGCTCAAACAAAAGTCTTGAGAAAGCCTGTTATGCTTGCGTGTTGGTTTTTTTTATTAATTTCGAGAGCTTCGATGTTTACCGTCACGAGGCAACGCGATGCGTCTCTTCCCTCTTTAAGTTTATATCAAACTACGCAGATTAGAATTAAAATCGGATCGGAATGTCTCTCTTTCTCTCTCTCTCTCTCTCTTTTTCTCTCAGATGCAAACAAATTAGCGTGAAAAGTTACCACTTGAGTGAGCAATTAAGTCGAATAACCGGGGGGTAGAAAACGGAGCTTGCATCTAGTCGTACTCTCACGACGAAGAAGACGAAGAAGAAAAGAGGAAAGACGAGAGCGGGGAAAAGAGGAGAAGAGGTGAAAGAACAAACGCTTATACATAAAACGTTCCAGACGGCGCGACAAAGAGAAGAAAGACGCTTTATTAATATCTCACTACGCGCATATTTTCAGAGAAAACGCTAGATTTTCACAGAAATTGCGTTTCTCGATGTTCGATGAGTGAAACGGGGAGATGTTCCAACACGTGTATTTTTACGATTTAAAATATGTCAGAGATTATTACAATAATAATTTTAAAGTTTATATTACACTGAAATTTTTATCAATCGGAAAAACTAAAAGAACGAAAATTGTCGGAATCAAAAATTTGACCGTTAAAGTGTAACTATTTATTGTCGTCGCGATATCTCGTAAAATAATAGCACGCGATCGAGTTGTCGTGAAGAAGAGCGTTTGAAAATGCAATTTGTATGCCCGATAATTTTTTTTTCCTTCCTCCGCTATCTCTATGCACTTGAAATGGGAACGATCGATGCGCGATATCGCCGCGACGACGACTTAGATGACTTTGAAATGCTGCACACAACATCTTTCCTCGGCGTCTGATCTGCGTCGCGCTGGCAGAAGCATTCCTCGCGACCTTCGTGTTCGCTCTATTTATACGGTCTCTTAGCAGCTGCCGATATCTTTCTGCTCGTCTTCCCGGTCGTCTCTTCTCTCGGTGCAAGAGCCGGAATATTGAAGTTTTCGGTCACCGCCCGATTTTAACTGTACCCACCGTATCTGAGATCCACTGGATCCAGACGTTGTTCCGGTGGATGGGAACGCCGCGGAGCTGAAAATCGAGGGATGGACAGAGATAAGCAGGGAAAGCGACGGAGGAAGAGAAGAAGCAGGAAGAGGAGGAAAAGAAAGAGGATGGGTGAAACGGAGAAACGCGCGACGTCGGGAGAAAAAGAAGTATTCTCGGATAAGCCACGAAGAGAGGACGAGACTCATCGCAGGGAAAGAGATGGAGATAGCGAGAGAAGAGACCGGGAGAAAACCCGGCAAGTAAACGAAGCCCTTTTGACTTTCTGGGTCAGCAAAGTTGATTACTCGGCGCCTCGGCGGCCGGAAACCCGGCATCCGAGCCTCTTAACTTCCCGTCGCAGTGTAAACAAGCGCTGAGCGTGCGTGATCCTTAGCGATTACTTCGCGAAGAAACGCGGAGATGAATAATTGATAGAACGAAGAAAAGAAATCTCGGATCCCATACCAGCAAATCGAACGAATGCTACGCGCATTTCAAATATAAGTATCATCTTTTTAAACCGATTACGCCACGTCGGATTTATTGTTAGTTGCGTTGACAAGTCAGTGTATGCGCGCTCGCTGCTTTTAAGTTAAATTATCCCCAGTGACGGCGGTTTGTAATCTAGGGTGAATTGCGTCTTGCTTCCGGTGACCGCAACCGAGGTCGCGTCGCCGCGCGCGCGTGTGCCGGTATTATTTATTAATCCAAAAATTTATGATCGTGGAAATTCTCGGGCTTCGTCGCGCGTTTTCCCCCGCCGGAATATATTATATCGAACCCGCGTTTTACAGCCACCTGTATGTGGATCCAATAAACGCGCGCGCGGCAGCAGCAGCGCGTAAATAAAACCAAATATCCGAAGTTTTATATACGAATTCGAGCAGCATTATCGAATCATATCCGCGGACATTATTCACGCGATTTGGGTGTATTTTATCACCCGGTGATTGGATAGCAGATGGAAAGATTTTCAACAATTCAACACGCGCGATAAAAAATTGCACAGAATATGTTCAAACCTTTGCAATAATGTAACTTGTAGTAAAATGCAATTTTTATTTTTTGTTTAAAAATTTGTTATGTATATGTGTTATTTGTATGTGTAAATAACTTATTATAAGTTATAGTAATAAGTTATTGTTTAATAACTCTGAGATTTTTTAGTTTCGATATTAAAATGGCTTCCTGAAACCTCTTTCGAACATTCTTTTCCGTAGAACTTCAAACACTTTCTTTGACGGAAAAGAGAAGGTGTATCGTGTTACGTGTGGTGTATACATATATGTGAGTGTATGCGCGCGCGTTAAACGAAAAATTTTATTCAAAATATAACGGTGAAATAATGCACCCCTTTACCTCTTTCCTTTACCGTTCACTCGCGGTATTCGACTTTGGGCTTTTTCTTTTTCTTTTTTTTTTTTTATTTGCTTCTCTTGTCTGCATCGGTAGAGTGTATCGTGAATAAGTGGGGACCGACATAATAATACAGCGAGGCCGTCTTTTGTTCGCCCGTTCTCTTTCGATCTTCAGTCTTCGGACTTTCAGTTCCGTTCTTTCCGCAACTCCCCGTTTCCTTCCGCAGCGTCTAATCACCATCGTCGTCGTTCGCGAAACAAAAACTAGGAGATGAAAGAAGAGATCGACGTGTTTCTCCCCCTAAACGAGTTGGGTGTGATAAAAATTCTCTCCGCCTTTTACCTTTTTTTTTTCGTCTGTTTCGCGAAACTTCCGCGAAACTGCGCGAAATTACGACAGATGACATTATCCGTCATTGCGATTATTCATTAAGAAACACAATGAGGCGAAAGTGAAACTCACTCTTGCAGACGTTTTCCATTTGTCCGTCTTACGAAACGTGAGAGCTTTTATCGATAAGAGCACCGAAATACACGGCACCTGCCGCGATTAGGTGAAATGCGATCATCAATTCTTCAACGCAAGATCCATTCGCGGAACCATAAGAACGTTTTTTCCCGCGGAGCGTTTTTTCTTGCGCTTTTCCTCTCTCAATGTAACCCGTCTATTGGGAGACATTTGTATGCCGCGCGAGAAACAATTCGACCGCCTGCTTGTATCGCGATGGCCCATCCGAGAGCCGAGCTTTTCGGCCATCCACGCGAAAATTGGTTGTATAAAAAGACATTTCTGAAAGTCCGACGAAAATTCCCTCTCTTCGTCGTAAGCACGCTTTTGTTTCGTATGAAATTTATATGTCAAGCAATTTGGCAAATAATCGGAAGCGAGGCCGCGCGGAAACACAGAAAATTGTTACACGAAATGGGATATTCGGTTTTCATAAAACCGCACGTCCCACATTTTCCGTATCGCCGAATCTTTCGTGTCTTAGGGATTTAATGTCCCAACGACGGAAGGGATGATATTTCTTCGTCGTGTATTATTTTCATCTCCGAGGTTTGTAGATTTTCTGATGAGAAAAAAAAAAACAAAGTGATACAATAATAATTCCACGGCTCAAACACAGATTGTGCTCGATATCCCTCAATGTTTGTGCATTCAAATAAGCTACCGTAAGCCGGATGCAATTAGCGTTTATCCGTTCATCTGTGCTGACTGACTAAGCCTGTTCTATATTCATACGGTGTATCACTGCAGTTTATAATCTTCTAAGTAAGTTAATTTACATCTCGAGCAGAATTATTACGGAGTACCTGTCATTACGAAAATCGGAAAAAATAAAATTTGAAGAGGAAAGAAAAAAAAAACAAAAACAAAAAAGTTACCACCGCGCGAAGAAACTCCGTAAATATAAAAATGTAAAATTGAAAGATAAGCGAGACGAGTTGATACACGAGGTGAGCGCAACGATAAGTTTCTTCCCCCAAACGGAAATTTAAACGCTCTAGCGTGAACTCCGATTGTCCAGTCCGGACTTATCCGGCGGAAAACATACCACGACCGATACTCGAGTATTCTCCTCGGGACGTGAAAAAGTGATGAAAGGAGTCCGAAAAATAGAAGAAGAGATCGAAGAAGCTGTCCTCGGTGTGCAGCAGACGCGGAATAAGAGGTGAGAAATAGAAGAACGGAAACGACGGAGCTCGAAACTCGGAACGTGGCAAAACAAAGGCCGGATTCGAGGATCAGGAAACGGTCCAGAAAATATTTAATTCCTCGATAAAGACGGTGATCGCCGAACTGGAATAAGAGCTAAATTTTACGACGCGAGAGAATTTATTATGGAACACCTTTTATATATATATCTCATTTGCAAAGCAAATTTGCGCGTAAACTTTTCAGAGATTTCTTATTAGTATTAAATATATTTTTTTTTCAAGCCGAGCTGAAAAAAATTCTGTTTTAATAAGCAGGGAGTAACGAGACGGGTAAAATAAGGTCTGAGAGAGAAATAGATGAGAGAGAGAGAGAGAGAGAGAGAGAGAAAGAGAGAGAGAGAAGCTTATGCAATATTTAGCAGAGGAAAAAAACTGCACGAAAAAATTAACACATTATCGCTTTAATGAGGGTTTTTTTCATATAATAAGAACTGATCTTGTTAGCCAGAAATAAAACTCGACCGAATTGCATTTAGGTGAATCAAAAAGCTCATTCGCAGTCAAAAAAAAATCGAGCTGGAAAAATTCTTCGCGCGCGCGCGATCAGGTAACTCGCGACTGCTCTCGGTGTTTGTACGAACACGATAGCATCGAGAACCCGCGTCGAGAATCGGCAGAAGATATTTGTCAGCAGTTAAAATAAATTCCCGATATCGGGCTGAATAGTTTTTTTTCGCCCAGTTTCTACGGCCCGCATTCGTTTAAGCGGATATGCCGCAAATGGATTTGCTACAAGTTTAAGCGCAATTCGAGTCGCGAGAGAAAGAGAAGCAAAAAAATGTATTTATTGCTCGGCAAATAGCAGATAACTAACGCAAAATCGGAAGAACGTCCGTTTTATAGATCACAACACGGGATTTTTTTAAGATTATTCCGCGAGAGATAGAGAGTTTCACACAATAAAATAACAATCTCTCGTATTGCATTGCAATCAAAGAAAAAAAGCTCGAATACAAATAAATAAAAACATACATATAAATCACAATATTTTGACCGAATCATATATTTACATAAACTCTCGTTGTATATTCCCCGCCATTAAGTTATTATCAATTTTCTGTCTCTCGTTCGTTGTTTCGCCGGTCTCGTTTCTACAGCGTATGCGCTTGAATGACGTATCGCGACGGGAGATGACACACTACGATTATGCCATAAAAACACGTCCTTTACCTTGCCGCTTGATCGACGTAGTCGATAAAGTTTCTCTTCGCTCTTTTTTTTTTTTTTTTTTTTTTT